>CAUYQU010021208.1:0-16376 GCA_963574635.1 Cheracebus regulus
AAAAAAAAAACAGATTTGAACTCACACCTGAAACAAGCAAATTTAATAAATATTTACAGAACCTACCACCCCATATCCATAAAACATATATTTTTTCAATATTAGACCTATTCTAAAAGTGATCACATAATAGGAAATAAATCACTCTTTAGTAATTGCATAAGCATTTTACGGATTTAAATGAAATCCTGAGCAATAGAGCAAGATTTTCGTTCTCTCTCCCTCTTTCTCTTTCTTTCTTTTTTCTTTTATTCTAAAAAAAAAAAAAAAAAAAAAAGAATCTGTTCTTGATCTTGATATAAAAGAAATTATACAACAGGTACCCATTTATATCTGCCTTGTTTTGCTTAAAATAATTTTTGAGGTTCCTCAGTGTCATTGCATGTATCAGTAGTTTATTCTTTTCTCTTCCTAAGTAGTACTCCATTGCATGAATATACAGGAATGTGTTTATCCATTTTCCGGCTGGTGGACATTTGCACTCTTTCTGGTTTGGGGCTATTGTGAGTAAAGCTGATATAAATCTCTCGTAGGTAAATACCTAGAAATGTGATTGCTGAGTCATAGAATAGATAAACGTTCAACCTCATAAAAAAATGCAAAAGCATTTTCCAAAGTGCTTAAATCATTTTGCACTCCCACAAGCAAGGAAGAAGAGTCATGGCTCCTCTACATCAACACCAGTATTTGTTGTCAGATTTTGTATTTGCAACACCCACTTTAGTGGGTGTAAAATGGCATCTCACGCTTTCACTTTACATTTCCAACACCCCTCCTTCCTCAATGCCCTATGCAGTTCCCTTGCACACTGTTTGGCATTATAGAATTTGAGGACCGTCAGATCTGATGACCCTGACACTCTTTTGGAACCCAGATGTTTATTTCCTTTCTTTGGATAGGAAGAGTTCAGATATCCATTTTTCTTTTGACTTTTCATTTTTGCAGCTGCCTCGGCAATGTAGGACTCTAGCTAGACCCATGTGGGGATGTGCCAAGCTCTGTGAAGAAGCTGATTATGCTGGCCCTCTAGGTCCAGCTGGTGACAAATAGGGCTGGGAATTCAGGAGTGTCTAATGTGAGACTTTCAGGCTCACTTACAGGCAGCTTGGGAAGTGGAAGAAGTCAAGGGATAAGGGGGAAAGTTAAAGCCCAAATAAACATCTTGCCTTTTAGGTGGCACTTATGCAAATTGCTCTAATTCCTAGAACTGTGAGGAGCTGACCCACATCTATGCAAATAAAGGACCTTTAGAAAGACAATGGACATAGGACTTCTGCACTTAAAATGCCCGCCCGTGGAAAGGGTAAGATTTGCTCCTATTCTGAATGTCCTACATCTCTGTAAATTTAGAAAAGAAGAGATACTTCTCTTAGAGGGGTTCCCAAAACAGAACTAGAAGGAGCCTGGATCCTCATTTCTCCTTTTGGTTGAGGCCCCTGGGTCTCAGAATCATCATGCGTGAGTCCTTCCCAATCAAGAGATCTGCCTCCCTCCAGAGTCAGTTTTGAAAGTCCCTGAAATTTCTGAAGTCTTCACTGAACATGAGCACACATCTGACCTCTCAGTGGATTTCATCACCCAGCTGGCCCCTGTGTGAACCCCCGCCTCCATGGAGAATTCTTGAAATCCATCCCATCCTCCACCTGCAGCTGTTTTCTGGGATTTAGGGTAAAAAAATGACATGGCATATTTAAGTCTCCCCAATGCCCCTGCCCCTTGAACCCCTATTCCCACCAAGACTCCTTTCCCTCCCATTTTCACCTGTGTTATCTGATCATTTTGATTCCACCATAGTGCAAGCAGGCAACTATGAGAACCAAGCCTGCACCTCATGCTAGACAACAAAATTAAGAGGGCAGGAATATAAATTAAGCCAACAGCATATCAGAAATCAGCCATGCATAGTAGTCAATCAGTGGACATGGGACCAAATAAAATCTAGCTTCCCGCTAGAGGCCAGTGCTCATGTTCATCAAAACCGTCCTCATGGGCATACAGTGTGGAAAGAACTGACATGCTCAGGTCTATCCAACCACGTTGCCCAAGAAGTCATAATCGTCAAGACAACCAGAGTTTCTTGCTTATCTAATACCTGACAGGCTCATGCCAGAAGCTAGTGGTACAGAGGTGAACAGGACAGAGAGACCTCACACCTAGTAGGAAGAGACCAACAGTAAACAAAAAATAATGTTAATAGATGACGGATATTTATGTTTCTTCATCAAATACAGTCAAAGGAGTTAAGCAAATAAAGACCTTTCGGTCAGGAAAATTCATCCTCTAGATGTGTGTTGCTTTTAAATGCCAGATAAAAAATAAAAGGTGCTTAATAAATAAATAAGTTACCTGAAGAAAAGTAATATCCTGATTTGTACAGCCACTCATCATTTCATTAGCAATTGGATTACTCTACATAGCAAGGTTATGCTTTATTAAAGCATTAGTGATTCAACTGAAATGATCATTATTATTCATGATCAATGGTGGGAAACAGAGAAGAAGTAGCAAATTCCTCAGTTTCGCAAAAACTCTTTATCTCTTCTGATATGATATCCGCACTCTTCCTTCAAGTTGCCACATTTTCGGTCTTCATTTCTCAGAGCTACCCAGCCTAAAAGTCCCTCTGGAGAAAGAGTCCAATTGTTCTTGAATGGGAGCCAATGATTATGACTAAATGTCTTTTCTGCTTATTCAGTGAATCATCCTGGCCCGTCATTGGCAAATGGCATCTTAACCTGCTGCTGACTTTATGTGCCAAGAACCCAACAGCAACGACAAAAAACAGGTTTCAACAAAGTTGGGGAAACTTACATGAGATCGAAGAAAGAACAGTCAAGTTGCACAGATAGGTTCGACAGCAGTTATGGGGCCTATTTGTCCATGTTCTCTGATAAATTTAAAAAATCATTCAACTTCTGTTTTTACAGTTTGGCTTGGAAAGTGAAGAGGCAGGAAGGGCACAGGGCACATCTGATGACCTCCAGACACTCTTTTTGGTGATACCCAACCAGCCAAGGAGCAGAATCTTGACAGACTGCAACCCCCCCCTCAGGCTTGGGCCCACCCCACAAGCTGCTGTTGTCCTGCCACAGCTGTTTCCGTTTTTTATTACAATTTTCTCCGCCTTTCATTTTTCAGGCCAAAGAGAAGCTCAGGGGGCCCATCTGTTCCTCTCTTGCTCTTTTGCCTGTTCCCAGAAGCAAAGCTCACACATGCACGCGTGCATACACACTCCACACCAGACCCCACAAGCTCCTTTTAGGACAATGAATGGGAACCAGAAGTGAACATCACCCACCCAGCAATACTCCAGGGACCTGAAAGGAAAGGCGGCCTTTGGGGGAGGAGGTGGTGTCCTCAGAAAGCCCTGATGGAAGAGCATTCCGTGGATGGAGCATCGGATACAGGAACAAAAGCTTCTCACAAAAACAACAGGTTTTCTTCCAAGGAGGACTTTTTGTTTTGTTTCTGTTTTTACTTCAACTTATTAAAACAGATACCCAAAGCAGGGCTTGCAGTGGAAATTATCTCAAGTCCAGAAAACCTAAGATAAATGATCTCCTTGGGCTGAAGAAAAATGTTAGAAACTAACTGATAGAGCAACTTACCCTTCAAGATGGAGTGAAACAGTGTTGTTTTTAAAACAAAAGGCAAAAGCCACGCATGGCGGCTCACGCCTGTAATCCTAGCACTTTGGGAGGCCGAGGCGGGAGAATCATCTGAGTTCAGGAGTTTGAGACCAGCCAGGACAACATGGTGAAACCCCATCCCTACAGAAAATACAAAAATTAGCCAGACATGGTGGCGTGCACCTGTAATCCCAGCTACTCAGAAGGCAGAGGCATGAGAATCGCTTGAACTCAGGAGGTGGAGGAGGTTGCAGTGAGCTGAGATCTTGCCACTGCACTCCAGCCTGGGCAACAGAGCAAAACTTCATCTCAAAAAAAAAGAAAAAAGAAAAGTCCTTATGGCCTCAGGTTCAAAGCTGGGTCTCTGAGGACATGGTCACACAAAAGTACCAAAATTGAACTTTTGGTGACTATTCTTCCTTCGTTATATAGCAGGAGTAAGCCCACATGTCCTGTCCACTTTTTCTTCCCAGTGGGTCTCTCCAGAGCCACCCACCCAGAAAAAAGGAGAGAAGTGAGAAAGGCAAGGTTGCATACGGCAGCTCAGGCTGCAGCTGGTGCCATTGTCTCTTCACTTATACTGTCATCCAAGCATTTGGAAGCACCAGTTGTCTTGTTTCTGGATTGTTCGGGAACTGACAGCATGGGATCCTAAGACCACTCTGAGTCACGTGAACCTTTATAATCTTTTTCCAGCTCTCCTCTCCTCAACAGATCCATCTTGAGTTACCTCACTGGATAATCTGTCCCATGCCCCATTGCATTGTGGGATGATTCATGTGGGTTTCATAGCCTGGGCATGACTGCATTTTGTGGCATTTTGTTGCAAGGGGACTGTTCTTTATATCATAGGTGTTTAGCAGCATCCCTGTCCTCCACCCACCAAATGCTAATAATACCCCTCCCCAGTTTCAACAACCCAATATCATCACCAGATATTTCCAGATGTTTCCAGATATTTCCGAATGGGGAAGGGGAGAGTGGGGGAGAAGGAAAACTGCGCCAGTTGAGTCGATCTGTTAGAGATTATGCCTTTAAGAAGATGGCATTCATGGGAGGCCAAGGCGAATGGATCACCTGAGGTCAGGAGTTCAAGACCAGCCTGGCCAATACAGTGAAACCTCATCTCTACTAAAAATACAAAACTTAGCTGGGCATGGTGGGCACCTGTAATCTCAGGTACTTGGGAGGCTGAGGCAAGAGAATCACTTGTATCCAGAAGACAGAGGTTTCCGTGAGCCAAGATCCCACTGCTGCACTCCAGCCTGGGTGACAAAAGCAAAATTCCATCTCCAAAAAAAAAAAACAAAAACAAACAAAAAAAGAAGATGACATTTCAGAAAGGGAGAACAACACATGCACAGTAACTACGATCCAGGATAGATGCACAAGAAAGATGAGGTGTCAGAATACATATGTATCTCATTGATTTTAAAAAGCACATTTTGTCTTTTAGCCAATTGTATCTCAGATTTGACCAAATGCAAGTCCGTTCAATATGCTCTGGTAGTTTAGAGGAACTAATGACTCTTTTAGCTTGGGCATAAGTGTGGAGAGGACAAGGCTCAGGAAAGGCTTAAAGTTGGGGGACGGACAGAATTCGGGCAGAAGACAACGGGGACAAGCACTTTAAAGGAAAGAATGAATAAACAAGACATACAGGTAGTGAATGGGAGGTGGAGGGGAGAGAGGTGAGAAAGGCAAGGTTACATAGGGAAGCTCAGGGATCTCTGGATTTTATTATGTAAATCAGAGAGGGTCAACAGAACTCTTGCATGAGAGGGTGGGGAAGTAGTGGCAAATAATTAGGGCTGCATTACAGGAGATCCTCAGTCTGGGATATACTCCTTCCTATCACCTCTCCTTATTTAGAACCTTGAAGCCTTGAGTCATCTCCTCCAAAGAACTGGAGTTAGTCACCCTTGAGCTGATGTGTTCTATGTTCCTATGTCTTGCTCCCAGGTTCTGTAGATATTTCTTGTATTTTGTGTTGCCATTGCCTCCCAAGTGTTTTATATGGCTTTGTCTCCTTGACAGCAACACTTCTCAGGCATCTTGACCACAGGAGCTGTGCTTTCCTCCCTCTTAGGTACCACCTGTAGCACTTAGCAACCTGTGCAGCATTGCACTCATCACAGAATACCTGGCACGTAGTAAGCCCTCAATAAACATCAATGACAAGAGAGAAGAACAGAAGGAAAAATGAAGAGAGGGAAGGAAGGAGGAAGGGAGAAATGAAGGGAAGGGGAGAGGGAAGGAAGATATCATATGACTTCTCGTAGAACTAGAGAATGATCAGTTTTCCTAAATTGTTTCTGTCCTGATCCAAGTACTCCTTTGTCCCCTTACTGGCACCTGCTTCCCAAATTACTGGAATCATCAGAAACTTTAAGTCCAGGTGGCCTTGGCTTTGGGCCTGGAAGCATAGATTTCTTTCTGATGACCTCAGTTTGAAAACTTCCCCGAAATGCAACAGTCACACACCAAAAGCTATGACTTCTGTGTTTCCAATGTTTCCCCCTGCACTGCAGAACACACTTAGGAGCTGCCACAAGTAAAGCCGGGGCCTTATGTCTCCTCCATCCAAACACTAAAGAGCCAAGGCCACCTCCAGGATGCCAGTGAAGGCAGACCATTGCCAAAGATGTGGAGGCCATGAAAACAAAGCAACCAAAATGGACAGCCTCTCACCACACCTCCCATAAGGCACGGCCACGGGGATTAGGGTTGGGGCAAGGTCTATTCAAGCTTGCAGTGGGACTCAAGGGGATAACTGAAGCTGGAGCAGGAAGACAGAGTCAATTCATTTAATTTTCCCAACAATTTCCAAGGTCATTTCAAAGGCCACATGAGATAATGACTGCTGCATTGTATGGGGCCAAGAATTGGGCTTCCCTTTCTCTCCATTACTTCTCCACCAGGCTGTCGAAATAGACTTCCAAGTCACCTCACGCTCTACCTCCCATTGACCTCCTGTGCTGCTGTCAAATCAAATCCTGAAATGCAGCCCTAATTATTCGCCACTACCTCCCCACTCTCTCATGCAAGAGTTCTGTTGACCCTCACTGATGTGTGTAATAAAAATCCACGAACCCCTAAGCGTCCCTCTCCCACCTTGCCTTTCTTACCTCTCTCCCCTGCCAACTCCCATTCACTCCCTGTATGTTTTGTTTATTCTGTTCTTTCCATTAAAGTGCTTGCCCCCATTGCCTTCTTCCCAACTGCTGTCCATTCCAAAAGTTCAAGCCTTTCCCGAGCCTTGTACTCTCTAAGCTAAAAGAATCCTTCCTTCTTCTAAACTACCAAAGCATATCGCGCAGACTTGCATTTGGTCAAATCTAAGATGCCATCGACTGAAAGACAAAAAGTGCTTTTTAAAATCAATGAGATAAATATGTATTCTTACAACTAATCTTTCCTATACATCTATCCCAGATTGTAGTTACTGAAGCTGGTGAAGGAAGACATAGTCAACTCATTTAATTTTTCCCAAAATTTCCAAGGTCATTTCAAAGGCCACATGAGATTCCCTTTCTGAACTGACATCTTCTTAGAGACATGATCTCCAACAGATCAACTTTTGTGTTTCTCATCAATCCCAGCATAGTGCTAGTGCCATATTCATACATACATATCAGTATATATTCATATGAATATGGAAAAATGACAGTAAGAGTGAAAAGCATTTCTACCATCAAGAATCCTTGTATATTCAATTCACTAGGTTTTATAGTTTAAAATGTGTACTTAAATATTTTTAAAAGCCTGACTCACACATTTTAAAATATTGACTTATATTGACAAGATATGGACACGTGCATGCTATTGAGGAAGAGAATAAACATCACAAACTATCAAGATACTACACCTGAGCATCTGCTAAGCGCAGACACTGCAAGCTGCTTATGGATGCATTTTATTTTAATCCTCACAGCAGCCCTATGAGATAGGTACTGGGATCTGCTTGCTATAGACGAACAACCAGAAGCTCATGGACTTAGGTCCCAGCTCCCAAGCGGCTGGGGCAGAATTTGAATGCACATTGTCATAATGCCAAAGTCTGAGCTCAAGAATTTCTAAACAATGTCTCATCTAGTTTTCTCATCAAATAGGCAAAAGGTATTCACGCTCCTAGAAATGACCAGATCTCATGCCAGTCTCACAGTTGCTCTGCTAACACTCAAGAAGGTTCAGAACCACTCAAAATGTGGTTCCGAGAGAGGCTGTACAGGAAAACATGGTGTTTTCCTCCTTCCTCAGAGGGAGAAACCGGCAAGGATCTTCCCAGACATTGCAGATAGGAAAACAAAAGCAAATAAATAAAGAGCAAACAACAAACCAAAATGTGTTATCCTGGGCCTGCTGAGAAGCAGATGCTAAGATAAGATTAAGTGACCAAGGATTTTATTTTTTGTCATTTTATTTTATTTTATTTGCAACAGGGTCTCACTCTGTCCCCCTGGCTGGAGGGTGGTGGTGCAATCATAGCTTACTGCAGTCTGGAACCCCTGGGCCCAAGCGACCCTTCTACCTCATTCTCCCAAGTAGCTAGGACTACAGGTACATGCCACCATGCCTGGCTAATTTCTTTTGTCAATGGTTTTGTAGTAACAGAATCTTGCTATGTTGTCCAGGCTGGTCTCAAACTCCTGGCCTCGAGTGATCCTCCAGCCTTGGTCTCCCAAAGTGCTGGGATTACAGGTATAAGCCACTGTACCCAGTCCCAGAAGTGAAGATTTTATTGGAGGAAATGCTTGTGAGGGCAAGGTGGGTGGGATGGAGGGTAGGGAGAGCCAGAAAAGTTGGTAGAGGCATCAGACCACAGTGCAAATCTGACCCTGAATTAAGGAGAGAAGGTTGGGTAAAAGCCTCCTAGACCACTGGCCAAGGCCACAGGTGAATTGTCATAGACCACTGGCCAAGGCCACAGGTGAATTGTCAAGCCAAAGTTGAATCTCCCAAGAACAGGTCTTCCTTAGCACAGCATCCTTGCTGTACGCAACCATTAGTCAGGAGCAACCTATGGGAGGCATGCTTTGGCACAAACTTGGCATTGAGTTTCAGAGAGCAGATTCTCAGACCTTGTAGTTGAAGGCGCAATCTCATGGAGGGGGAGAGAGGGAGAACACTTAAATGGATTAATATAGATTGTGTGCATGTGCATCTGTGTTAAGGTGGCTGCGTGGATGGTAAAGGAAGGAATGGGAGTGGCTCATCCCCTGAGCTAGAGAACCCTTGAAAACTGTGGTCACAGCGGTTGCCTTTTCTCATGCGCTCTATGAGTCCAAGTAACCACTATTCACATTTCTCCTCAGCTACTTCACTGTATGAAGAGTATGCTAAAAGACCCTCAATTTCCTTTATTATGAATGCAGCTAAGCTTTCCTTTTTGACTACAAAAATATCATGCATGCTGTGAACAGCTTATTGCAGATACATAGAAAGAAGTGGAAGAACCCCTGCACTCCAGCTCCCAGTGGAAATCTCCACCAGCCACTGCATATGTGTCCCTTCCATTGTGTGTTTGCCTGCAAATGCAAATGAGAAGTAAGGCAACACCATTTATTGCACTTCTATTTGTTTGGCACCTTGTGCTGTGCACCTGTCTCCTTTGATCCACACTAGGCATACAGAGGAGGAAGCAGAGGAACCAATGAGACACTGAGAGTCAGGGTAGGGCTGAGAACTAAACTAGAACTGGAAACCAAGGAGCTGGCAGCAAGCGATACAGACCAGATCCTCACCTGGGACCCTAAGCCTCTGGGCAGGGGGCTGAAGCTCACACGACTGTGGACACTGCCTCCTCCCAAAGATGACACTAGCATGTATCCCTCAACAGAACTCTGGAGAAGTTCCCTATATTCTCCCTGAGAGACAGATTGGGTCTCTCCCTTCTATGAGTGTCGATATTGCATTTTGACTCAGGATTCAAGGGAGAAAAAGAAATCTGTCCACTTATTGAGTCATAATAAATTGCCTCTCTTGCCCTTTGATTATTTGAATCAAAAACCATATCAGGGAGGAGGTCATTCCTGGAAAGGACAGAGTTCCCATACCTATAGCACATAAGCAGACCATTTTATAACCCCCAACTCTTAGTTCCACTCTCAACTGACTGTATATCCTTTTGAAAAGACAGATGACATCCCAGAAGGAGAGAACATAATACCACCAGTGCTGCTGCACTTGCACCATGTTTACTTTTGATCATCTCTCTTTATAGGGCTCTGGGATCTGCCCACTGGGCTTTATTTTCCTCCTAAGGGATTATTACCCTTGCTGGGCCCTGAGTTCATTTTCACCCCCAGTGGTCTCAAGCCATAAATTTCAAACTGCTATTAACATGGCCAGACAGATTTGTAAGACTCCTATAGACAGCATACAATTAACCATCTCCTGTCAGCTGGAAAATCAGCTCAATAGCCATTCAAGTTCATGTCCAAACCCCTTTACATTAACGAAAGCTTAGAAAGGTTCCTCGACTCTCAGAGCTAGACTCTCTCAGGAGCCGTGCATGGAGCCAGGAAGACCTCTGAAATAGGAGACAGAATCAACCACCAGAAAGGAGAGCTCTGCACATGTCAGATGTGCATACAGGTTGTAAGTCAACATAGTAGCACCAGTTGCTTTTTTTTTCACTCGGATCACTTTTTTAGAGCAACTGTGCAAGAAAGTCCTACAAGATACCAGCCTGTTGATTTTTACCAGTCTGCTCTGTCCCTGGAAATTGATGTGCAAGTAGATACCTACCAGGGGCAAAGAGCAAAATGGCCAAGTGAACATGATTGTCAGTGGCTGAGGGCAGTGGATCATAGAGTCTACAGATTATTCCTGTAGCAAAGCAGAAGGAAATGTTGGTGCATGGAGCAGGTCTCTCATCCTTGGCATTGGGGCCATGGCCACCAGCACAGAAGAGAAGCACCATAGCCAGCCATCATGATGGGGAATGCCAAGAGTCAATGCATATGCCTTTTCAAGGAAAGGATGGGGCAAGACTGATTACTGCTTAGACTTCATGAGCCAAGATGGTGGGGAACTCATACAGATAAAAGACAAGCAAGGCTTCCATAATCTTCTCTCAACTAACTTTGCTGATTTGGTATCTTACTATCCTCCGCTCTTCAACCAATCTGTATTCCATTCATATCCAACAATCTGTTCTTCCTCCTCCTCCTCCTCCTCCTCCTTCCTCTTCTTCTTCCCCCTTTTCCCTTTCCTTTTTCATCCCCAAATCTCTTGGGTCTGCTTTTGCTTATATTCCTCCTTCCATCTGAGATGTCTTTCTTTTTAACTGTAAATCTCTGTATTTTCAATTTCTACTTGGATTTCAAGTCTCATCTCAAATGTTACCTCGTTCATAAAGCCTTCCACTATTACCCCCGAGTTCCGTTTTATGGCAATAAGAACTTTTCTTGGAGTAGTATTTTTCATAGTTATATCTTCTCTCCTATTATTACGTTGTAAATTCTTTGAAGGCAAAAATCATGTTCAATTCATCCTGATAGAGCTAGAATGAATAGAACAATGCCTTAAACACAGTATGTGATAGGCCCTCCATAGCCACGAGTACATTAATGAGGGCACGGAGGTGCAGACGAATAGATACACTGGCTAGACAGCTTCATCTGCATATGCCTTTTCAACTCGCCCAAGACTGAAGTCATCTTGTCCCGAAAATCTTTACTTCCTGTTAGAGTAAGGGGCCTCAACACCATCCAGCTAAAAATTTTCAAAGCATCCTCAACTCTCTTCTACTCCTATGCCTTCACAATTAATCCCTAAAGCCTCCTGATTTTACCTATTGAACATTCCTTTCGTCCATACCCCTTTTCCCTACACCCACTGTCCTAGTTCAGAAATCCTTTCTCTTGGATTATTGCATCATCTTTCTTATGGGTTTCACCAACTCAAAGGTTACACTCATCTAATTCATACTCCATTTTATCCAGCGTGTGATCAACCTAAAACAATCCTGATTGTCCCAATGTCCCAGGTTAAAATATTTCAAAGCATCCCCTTGCTTATGGAATGAAGTCCAGTCTTTTTAATCCAGCCTGGAAAGTTCTTGGTGATCTGGTCTTTCTCTACTCTGAACAGCTTCATCTCCTGCCTCTCCTTGTTTTTCTCTTTAAGGAGTAAGCAACACCATACCGCCTGCTACTCCTTGCTGTGTCTCTTAGCTGCGGCTGCACGTGAGTGAGTCATCTGTGCTGATCCTCTGATCTCTTCTCCTGGGTATTTCTACTCATCCTCCAAGCCTTAGCAGGGAGTCAGGAAGCCTCCCCTCCTCCTGAGCTGTGCCAGCCCCTCCACTACATTCTCAGACCAGTTTCTTATTCTTTCCTCCTACCGTTTACCACATTATATTGCAATCATCTTTTCTCATACCTGCCTCTCTCATAAGACTGAGCCTCTGTGAAAATGATGTCAGTATTTTATTTATTTTATTTACATTTGCAACCAGAATAACGAGTAGCCTGCCTTCTTTTTTATTTGTTGTCACTTTGTCAATGTCACTGGGGCAATATGAAACTTTGGTAGAATGGTTTATTTCCTAATTGCTAAGATATCATTCCTTCAAAAGATTCAGAAGGAAAACATGATGCTCCAGGAAGGGTCAGGACTCTTGCCCAGCTAGCTTTCATCTGGTTCATCCTGGCAAGATGGGGAAAGCTGATGGAAATACATCAACTTCCCTGTATCCAAGCCAAGAGTTCTTATTATGAGATGACCTCATTAGTGACACATCATTATTTTAACCATAATAAAAACGAAGACTTTTGGAGAAATCGAAAGTAAAAAATATAAATAAGAATAAAGCAAAATAAGCCACACTGAAATTTCCTGATTAAGAAGAAATTTTTAACCTTCTAAAGACTGGAAACCCCCATGAGGTTGCTACTGTTTCTCTCCCTTTGTCTGGAAATGACAATATGAGCAGTAAATGCTAACAAAGTTCTCTGAAAAATACAGAAAAAAATTTACCAAGTCCTGAAATGCCCACAGAATGCAGTCTAGGCCTTGAGCCTTCTGTGGGGAGGGAAGTAATCGTGGTTTGTATGATTACTTTCGCACCAACCTAATATATAGCAGCAGATGATAACGTTTTACCTGTGGTTACTATTCTAGGCATTGAACAAATCAGTTAAGAAAGGTTTTTCCCAAAATAGAGCCTGCGCAATGTTTGAATTTTGCCACCCATCTCCTGCTTCATACTCTTGATCTTTTCTTCATGGTACCAGCTCTGGTAGCCCCTTTTCCTGCTGTCCACAGCCAGCTGTGTAGGAACAAGCGGGATATGCTGCATGAAAATGAGTCTGAATTGCTGAGGAGCAGGATCTGGGGACCCTAAGAGCAAACCACCTATTCAGCCTGGAGATAATGGGGCCTGGGTTGTCCTTCTGTCTGCAAATTGGAATCAAAGTGATTATTTATACTGTGCTGCTGTTCAGCTTGGTTTTAGCTGAAGCTTTATCAAAGCCTGGTTAATTTATAACAGTGTTTCTAGGGGAAAAAAATACACCTTGAATTCCAAACAACAAGGTTGCAAATGAAGGTGTGGGAAAGAGTCTGTTTTTAAAGTGGAGATGACACATGTCTTTGCTAATTAACCAGAAGATTGGAGTCAGTATTCCTAGCTGTATTCTCAATGCCTTCAGTTCTTACTGAACTTGTCATTAACCCAAACATCCTATTTTATTCCCATCAAAACTGCCACATTTGATGTTCTTCGTCATCGTCATCTTTCTGCAATGGATTTTTGAAACTAAAATTCTCAGGACTTCACTTTTGACCCCACTGAATTTCATTTGGCTTGTTCTGATTCCTGGCTACCAGAATCCTCAGGTCATTTTTAATCCCGATTGGTAATACTATCAATATTGGTTATCCTGTCCAACTGTTGATCATCAACACATTTCATAAGCATTTCTTTTATGACTTTATTTAATTTTTTTTTATCAAAGTGCTAAGTAGGACCATGGTAAAGTAGAACTCACATGATCTTCCCCTGAAGATGTTCCCTCCCATTAACACCCTGCCATTAATAGCACTGAACAGTCAAAAAAGGTTTGTAAGATACGGCCATCTTAAGCACAAGGGTAAAGAAGCTTCACCTCTGCCTCAAATCCCTCTGCTCTGTCATGGGTACTAATGTAGGTGTTATGGAAAAGGGGTCCCAGTCCAGACCCCAAGAGAGGGTTCTTGGATCTTGCACAAGAAAGAATTCAGGGTGAGTCCACAGAGTAAAGTGAAAGCAAGTTTATTAAGAAAGTAAAACAATAAAAGAATGGCTACTCCATAGACAGAGCAGCTGGTTGCCCATTTTTATAATTATTTCTTGATTATATGCTAAACGAAGGATAGATGACTCATGCCTCTCCCCTTTCCTTTGAGACAGAGTTTCACTCTTTCACCTAAGCTGGAGCACAGTGTCAGATTTCAACTCACTACAACCTCCTCCTTCCAGTTTCAAGGGATTCTCCTGCCTCAGCCTCCCAAGAATCTGAAATTACAGGTGCCTGCCATCATGCCTGGCTAATTTTTGTATTTTTAGTTGAGACGGGGTTTCACCATGCTGGCCAGGCTGGCCTTGATCTCCTGACCTCATGATCCGCCTGCCTCGGCCTCCCAAAGTGCTGGGATTACGGGTGTGAGCCACCATGCCCAGCATACCTCCCCTTTTTAGACCACATAGGGTAACTTCCTGACATTGCCATGGCATTTGTAAACTGTCATGGTGATGCTGGCAATGTAGCAGCGAGAATGAACCAAGGTCACTCTCCTTGCCATCTTGATTTTGGTGGGTTTTGCTGGCTTCTTTACTGCACCTTGTTTTATCAACAGGGTCTTTATGACCTGTATTTTGTGCTGACCTCCTAGCTCATCGTGTGACTTAGAATGCATAACTGTCTTGGAAAGCAGCCTGGTAGGTTTCAGCCTTATTTTACTCAGCTCCTATTCAAGATGCAGTTGCTCTGATTCATACGCCTCCGACACAGGTATCACCTGCTAGGCCTTCATGAGTTAATACCGGACTCTGGAGTGGTCCTCATCCAACCCTCAAATTAAGGTCTTACAAAAAGTAAATTTAGAATTATCACCTGTTTGAATTACATTTAGTGAAAATATCCATTTTGAAATATTAAACGACAATATAGAAATATTTATATTTCTCAAACATGAGCTTTAAAAAAAAGGGTGAGAACTGCTGCTGAAGTGCCCAAGTCTCATTCTTCGGGCCCTTGGGTAGGCCGGGTGCCCCACTAATGAGATGTCTTTATCTCTCCTCCTCAGGGACACTGTGAGGCAAAGCTAAGCAAGTCCAAATCACCTCACCAGGCAGTTATTTCAACTCTGACAATCAAATCTTGTTCTGGAAAAGAGAGAACACTTTATACAGTGGGACATGTTATAGATAAGCCCTTGAGAACTCCCAGCAACCACAGTACAATCACTTAGGTTCATCAGCTGACTTTTCATCTTCCCATGTGACAAAGCAAGGATAGACCCTTCCCAAGGGCACAATATGATCATGAGCAGTCCAGTCCCACAAAGCTTGGTCTTCACTTCTTTTGCCACCAGCATGGTGGTGGTGGGGGCGGGGGGCAGGGAGAACAGGGATGGAGGCATAGGGCTTTGGGGGATTAGTCAATGCCATCAGTCGCCTAACACTTGAAGAGCTTTTCTAAAGGAACAAGAGACAACGAAGGCCATTGACTGGAAGGAGAACTATCTAGAAAAGAAAGAAAGATGGTAATACCTAACATTCCTTGGGTATCTACAATGTGCCAGGTATGTTCTAAGCGCATTGCATGCCTCATCTAAACCAAACAACAGCCTAATGGGAAAAGGCACCACTATTTCAATTTTTAAATGCAGAGAAACTAGGGCAACAAAAAGTTAAGTCACAGGTCAGCATCAGATTGCTGGTAAACAGCAGAGACAGGATTTGAACCCAGATAATCTGGATCTAGACTCTGCCCTTGAATGCTCCAGCTTCCCCAAGTGTGGTGTTGGAAGTGAGATAGAGCAGCCCCACCGTGCCAAGTTTTAAGTCTTTCTTCAAGGGCATGCAATGGAAATGCTACAAAAGAACGGCTTGCCCTGAAACACATTTCAAAGTCCTTGAACAAAAGCTGTCTCTGCCCTTTTTCCTGGGTCCTACTCTCACCCTAAACCTTGGTATCTTCTGCCCCACCTGCTCCCACACAGTGGCTTCTCTGCCAGCATCTCCAAGGACAACTAGGTTGGCAATATTCGGGATCCATTTGTTTTCAATTACACTACACACTCACATCTCCTCCTTGGTCACTTTGTAAGAGGTGGGAGGTGGAAATGTGGGTATGGGGAAGTTTTGGAGAGCATTCATTCCTTCCATCTCATAGCACCCTCTCCTTCTCATTAAGAATGCCCACCCCAAGGGGATATTCCGCTGGCAGAGGGGCTGGGGCTTCCACTGTAAGAAGGAGTGGGGGGAGAAAGGGGAAAAGAGGAAGGAGAAATGGAAAAGGATGAGGGGAGGAGGTGATGAGAAAGGAGGGGAGGAGGAGAGGCTGGGAGACCAGGAAGTGGGAGGGGAGGAGGGGGAGGGGAGGAGGGGAGGAGAGGAGGGGAAGGAGGGGAGAGGAGGGGAGGAGGGAGGGAAGAAGGGGGAGGGGAGGAGGGGAGGGGAGGGGTGCGGGGAGGTCGGAGCGGTGGAGGGGGAGGGGGTCGCGACCTCGATGCAAGAACAATTCCCCTGCAAAA
>CAUYQU010021209.1:0-29216 GCA_963574635.1 Cheracebus regulus
TGTGTCGCGGGGTGCTGCGGCGGGGTGCCTGTGTCCTGAGGCGGCATGGCGGTGTGCTGAGGCGGCGTGTCTGTGTGCTGAGGATGCGTGTCTGTGTGCTGAGGTTGCGTGTCTGTGTCCTGAGGCCGCGTGTCTGTGTCCTGAGGAGGCGTGTCTGTGTCCTGAGGATGCGTGTCTGTGTTCTGAGGTTGCGTGTCTGTGTTCTGAGGTTGTGTCTCTGTGTCCTGAGGCGGCGTGCCTGTGTCCTGAGGCGGCATGTCTGTGTCCTGAGGCGGCGTGTCTGTGTTCTGAGGATGCATGTCTGTGTCCTGAGGCCATGTGTCTGTGTCCTGAGGTTGCATGTCTGTGTTCTGAAGCCGTGTGTCTGTGTCCTGAGGCCATGTGTCTGTGTTCTGAGGTTGTGTCTGTGTTCTGAGATTGCGTGTGTGTGTTCTGAGGCCGCGTGTCTGTGTTCTCAGGTTGTGTCTCTGTGTTCTGAGGCCGCATGTCTGTGTTCTGAGATTGCGTGTCTGTGTTCTGAGGCTGTGTGTCTGTGTTCTCAGGTTGCGTGTCTGTGTTCTGAGGTTGCGTCTCTGTGTTCTGAGGCTGTGTGTCTGTGTTCTGAGTTTGCCTGTCTGTGTTATGAGGTTGCTTGTCTGTGTTCTGAGGCTGCGTGTCTGTGTTCTGAGGATGCGTGTCTGTGTTCTGAGGACGTGTGTCTGTGTTCTGAGGACGCGTGTCTGTGTTCTGAGTTTGCGTGTCTGTGTTCTGAGGCCGCGTGTCTGTGTTTTGAGGTTGAGTCTCTGTGTTCTGAGGCCGTGTGTCTGTGTTCTGAGGTTGCCTGTCTGAGGTTGCGTGTCTGTGTTCTGAAGTTGTGTGTCTGTGTTCTGAGGACACGTGTCTGTGTTCTGAGGACGTGTGTCTGTGTTCTGAGGCCGCGTTTCCGTGTTCCGACGATGCATGTCTGTGTTCTGAGGATACGTGTCTGTGTTCTGAGGATGCGTGTCTGTTCTGAGGTTGCCTGTCTGTGTTCTGAGGTTGCATGTCTGTGTTCTGAGTCTGCGTGTCTGTGTTCTGAGGCCGTGTTTCTGTGTTCTGAGGATGTGTGTCTGCATCTGAGGTTGCGTGATGTGTTCTGAGGCCGCATGTCTACACCAGCAGAGCCGAGGAGAGGCACTCCCTCAGCACCTGGTGACACAGACCCTTAACACGACTGATTCCCACGTGTGATGAAACGCCTCGTGCGTGGACGTCTCCCCACTATCATGACTTATTCCCACGTGAGATGAAACGCCCCATGCTGTGGACGTCTCCCCACTATCACGACAGGTTCCCATGTGAGATGAAACGTCCCATGCTGTGACGTCTCCCCACTAACACGACCAGTTCCCACGTGAGATGAAATGCCCCATGCTGTGATGTCTCCCCATATAACAACTGATTCCTATGCATGGTCAAATGCCCCGTGCTGTGGCCATCTGCCTCCCTAGCAAACACTGCTATGTGTGTGGCATGTGTGGTATGAGGTGTGTGTGGTGGGTAGTGATGAGTGGTGATGTGTGGTGTGGTATGTGTTGCATGTGTGTTGTGTGTTTGCTGTATGATGTATGTATGCTGTGTGATGTCTGTGTGCTGTGTATTGTATGTGTTGTGTGGTATGTTTTGCATGTCTATTGTTTGTAGTGTGTGGTGTGCAGTATGTTGCATTGTGTGGTGTGTGTTGTCTGTGCGGTGTGTGCATGGTGCACAGTGTGTAATATATGTGGTATGTGTGGCATGTAGTATGTTGCATGGTGTGTGTGCTATGTATTGCATGTGTGGTGTGTGGTGTGTTGTATGTGTGTTGTGTGCTCTGTGTGTGTGTGCGTATGCCTCCTCACCCTGTGCTGGAGCCTGTGTGTGTGTGTGTGTGTCTCCTCCTCACTGTGTGCTGGAGCCTGTGTGTGTGTGTGTGTGTGTATGTGTCTCCTCACCTTGTGCTGAAGCCTCTGTGTGTGTATGTCTCCTTTGTGCTGGAGCCTGTGTGTGTGTGTATGTGTGTGTGTCTCCTCCTTTGTGCTGGAGCCTGTGTGTGTGTGTGTGTGTGTGTGTGTGTGTGTGTGGTTGCCTGTGTCTCCTCACTCTGTGCTGGAGCCCTGTTTTATCCCAGAGGCCCCCATGTTGTTTGTGGACACTGTGTGGTTCCCTGCAGGTGTCCTGGGGACTTGAGCCGCACTTGGAGGGGGACAGCCGCCCACCCCCTCCCCCAGGGTAGGAGAGAGACGAGTGCCCCTGAGAACCACGTTATCCAGTCATTTAAGGGCTTTCCAAATGGACGCTGAGATGTTCTCCCAAAGAGCAGGAGGCCGCTGTGGTTTGCCGGGCACCTGCAGGGCAGTGATCCTGCACCATTCCTGCTCGTGGGCTCGGCCGCTGTCCGCTCAGCCTGGTGCTTTCTGGGGAAGGAGGCTGCTCACATCCGGTCATTTCCTCTCTGTGCTTGTGACTCTCCAGTAGAAACAAGCCGTGGGCGTTTCTTTGCATTTGAGTTTATTTTCTTGTAGTGCATTTGCTGATGTCTTTGGGACTGGAATATTTCCCTCCAACAAGCAGTGGGTTAAAGAAAAAAAATGATCGTGTTTTCTTGGCTGACTTCTTTTCCTTTGCAACTTCAGTTGGTTGGGAGATCCCTGGTGAAGACAGCACAGCTTTATGTCAGCAGTTTGTACGGCTGTGCGTGGCACGGTGCATTTGGCGAGGTCCCCCTCTCTTCTTGCAGAGAGATTGAGATTTTTGCCATATTATCAGACTAATCATTTGTGATTCTCTGGGACAAGTTTTCACCAGATTTCAGCTTAAACCTTAACAGATTGGCTATTGGTTTGCAAGACACAGATGCCGTTCTTTAAAAGGGGGGACTTCTGTGTATTTAATTGTCCCACAGAAAGGAGAGGAATGTGGTTTAGACTTGGTGTCACCTCAGCATCCACATGCTCTTTGTGCTGAGGTTCAGATGGAGGATGGGGGAGCTTGCCTTGCTGGGCTGAGGTTCAGATGAGAGGATTGGGGGGCTTGGCCTTGCTGGGCTGAGGTTGATGAAGGATTGGGGGGGGCTTGGCCTTGCCAGGTTGAGGTTCAGACGGGAGGATGGGGGGCTTGGCCTTGCCGGGCTGAGGTTGATGAAGGATTGGGGGGCTTGGCCTTGCCAGGTTGAGGTTCAGATGGGAGGATGGTGGGGCTTGGCCTTGCCAGGCTGAGTTTGATGGGAAGATTGGGGGGCTTGGCCTTGCCAGGCTAAGGTTGATGGAGGATGGGGGTCCTTGGCTTTTCTAGGCATGACTTTTTCTCTCACATTTTTTGATGAACAAAGTAATCCTTTGCCATTTCCTTTTTTTTGTTGTTTTTTGAGACAAAGCCTTGCTCTGTGCCCAGGCTGGAGTGCAGTGATGCAATCTCAGCTCACTGCAACCTCGGCCTCAGGTTCAAGCAGTTCTCCTGCCTCAGCCTCCCGAGTAGCTGGGACCACAGGTGCCCGCCACCAAGCCCGGCTAATTTTTTGTATTTTTAGCAGAGACGGGGTTTCATCGTGTTAGCCATGGTCTCAATCTCCTGACCTCATGATCTACCTGCCTCGGCCTCTCAAAGTGCCGAGATTACACGGCTGTCATTTACATTTTATCCTTTTTACAAACTAGAGGGATTATTTAAGACTGCACAAAGGGCAGGACAGCTGCCCTAGTCCTGCAGAGACACCTTAAAATGATTTCACGTTAGGTTGCCACGAGGAATTACAGCACGATGCTGCATGTGGAGGGGAGGGAGCCCCTTACCTCTCAGCAGGGGAAGCTGCCTTCTAAATCCAGAGACCGAGCTTCAGACACGCACGGCTCACACGCACACGCCTCTCTCTGCCTACCCCAGTCCCCTCTCTCTGCCTACCCCAGACCCCTCTGGGTTGGGATGTATTCCCGTGGAACTACCACACTGAGCCAATGGGGCGGATTTTGGGGGAGTGAAACGTGTAGAAAAGCCCAGGCCTCGCGGGAGCACAGGAGCCGGCAGGAGGGACCTGTAGCCGCAGGGAGAAAAGCCAGGGTTTGTCTGGAAGTGTCTCAGGAAAGGAACGAGGGGCTCTCCGGGAAGCATCACACTTGCCTTCCAGGAGGGGCTGGCTTGGAGCAGGGAGGCTGGCTGGATGACGCTGGCGTTCCCAGCAGCCTGGCACGGATAAAGCCGGGAGGCCGACCCGGCAGTGGTGAATCATTGCCTTGTCCAGCTACAGCCTGAGCCACCTCCACGGCACCCCCGGCTCCCTTCCCTGTCTCCTCCCTTCTGGCCCAACATCCGGCCATTCAGGCCTTTTCTGACACCGGTGCCCTTCACAAGCTGTTCAGATGGCCCTGGAGGATGTTTTGAGGCAGGGGCTGACCTGGGTTAGAGCAGACATCCAAAATGTGCAGGAAAAGAGAGGACACCTGAGACCCTCCCCTTGCAGTGGCCACTCTTTAAAGGAAAATTGCTTGTTTCTCAATTGTAAAGTTACACAGAAAGATACCTTGAAAAATCCACTTTAAAGAATGCACCACAGGCTTTCCTGGGAGATGGAGCGAAAGGAGCTTTGCCCAGCAGGAACCTGGCCCAGCTTTCTCTGTGAGCCAGGAGTGGGGTTCCACTGAAGCAGAAATAGGACCAGGACTGGTCCACTGCCTTGGATATGGAAAGCAGCCACATTTCAGGGCACCTTTATACTCATTGCCTTATTTGATCATCCCCCCAACTTTTTGTATTGTGTTAAAATATGTATTACGTAAAATGTACCATCTTAACCGTTTTTAAGCATAGAATTCAGTGGTGTTAAGTGCATCTGTGCTGCGTGCAGCCGTCACCACTGTCCATCTCCAGAGCTCTTTTATCCTGTAAAACTGAAGCTCTGTCTCCATTAAACACTCCCCTACCCCAGCCCCCGGCTCCCTTCTCTCCACTCTCTGTCTCTGTGAATTTGAGGATTCTAGGACCCTCACGTGGGTAGACAGATAGGATTTGTCCTTTTATGCCCAGGTTATTTCAGTCAGCATCATGTTTCGGGGTTAATCTATGTTGTCGCATGTGTCTGAACTTCCTGTTCAGGGCTGAGTAACACTCTACTGTTGGTGCAGGCCACGCTTTGCTCCTCCATTTGTCCATCAGTAGGCTCTTGGGTTGCCCCCCATGCTTTAGTGATTGAGATAATGCTGCTGTGAATGTGGGGACTAACATCTCTTTGAGACCTTGTTTTCAATTCTTTCGGGTAAAGTAGTCTCCCCTTTATCCAAGGGGAGACATTCCAGGACCCCCAGTGGATGCTTGAAACATCAGATAGTGCAGAACCCTATATAAACGGTTTTTTCCTGTACAAACATACCTGTGATAAAGGTCGATTTATAAATTAGACAGAGTTTGAGAGTAACAACAATAACTAGTGATAACATAGAACAATTACAACAATTTACTGTAATAGAAGTTGTGTAAATGTGATCTCTCACTCTTTCTAGTATCTTCTTGTACTGTACCTGAAAGCATAGAAAACAAACTGCAGCTAACGGGGTTGAGTGGGGGGGATCTACTGTTACCAAGGTTCATAATGTAATTCTATGTTTCAGTATTTTTAAGAATCTCCATTCTCTTTTCCACACTCGCTAAACCATGTTACATCTTCACCAGCAATGCAGAGGAGTTCCACTTTATCCACATCTCTGCCAACATTTATTATTTTCTGTTTTTTTTTCTTCTTATTTTAGCCATCCTGATAGGTATGAGGTGGTATCACATTGTAGTTTTGATTTGTGTTTTCCTAATGATTAGTGACGCTGAGCATCTTTTCATGTGCTTTTGGTCGCTTGTACATTTTCTTTGGAGGAATGTCTATTCATGTTTTTTGCCCATTTTTAAATGGTATTGTTCATATCCTTGTTATTGAGTTTTAGGAGTACCCTGTATACTCTAGGTACAGTATGAAGTTTCTTAAATGTGATGTAAGTGTTTCACTTTCCTTTAATAGTCAAAATTGGAATTTTTACGTTAAACTAAAAATGTAGCAATAATACACTTACAGTGCTGTCTCTTACATAACAAACTCTCTCAGCTTTGTTTATCTAAGACTGTCTTAATTTATTCTTCACTTTTGAAGTGCAGTTTTGTTGGATATAGGATTCTTGGTTGACAGCTTTTCTTTTTTTGTTTTCTGTAGCACTTGGAATATATTGGTTCACTGCTTTCTGGCCTACAAAGCTTCTGCTGATAATATTATTGGGAATCCCTGGTGTGTGATAAACTGTTTCCTTCTTGCTGCTTTCAAATGTAAGGGGCAAATTCTCCATTTGTTCTTAACTTTTAAAAATTTAGTTAAAATGTGTCTCTTTGAGTTAATTTTACTTGGAGTTCAGTGAGCTTCTTGGATGTTTATATCCATGTCTTTCATCAAATTTTGGGAAGTTTTCAGCTATTGTTCTTCAAGTATTTTCTCTACCCCTTTATCTCTCTTTTTTCTTTTTGGTAATTTTCTGTCACAATTTATATAGTGGTTCTTTTGGTGGTGTCCCACATATCCCTTAGGATTTTGTGACTTTTCTTCAATCTTTTTTTCTTTTTGTTTGCTTAGACTCAATAATTTCCATTGTCCTATCTTCAAGTTTACTAGTTTTTAATTTTTCTTGCTTAAATCTGCCTTTTAATCTCTAGTGAACTTTTTAATTTCAGTTATTGTATTTTGAGCTTCAGAATTTCTTTTTTTAGGTTTTCTCTTTATTGATATTGTCATACACAGTTTTCTTGCCTTTCTTTACATCTTTTTTTAGTTCTTCAAGCATTTTTATGACAATCGTTTTAAAGTCTTTGCCTAGTACATCTGCCATCTAGTCTTTTTTTAGAGACAATTATTGTTGACTTACCTTTTTCCTTTGAATGGGCAGTAGTTTCCTGTTTCTTTGTAAGCCTTGGAATTTTTTGTTGAAAACTAGAAATTTTAAGCTGGCTGTGGATATCAGATTGTCTCTCCACAGGTTTGCTATTGGTTGTTTTTCTTTCTTTTAAAGTTGTTGTAGGCTGTCTCTGTACTGAGGATCAGCCTGAGGTATAAACTTATGGTCTTGTCTGAGCCTTTCCCCTGGGCATGTGTGGTGACTTTGTAATTTTCCCTGTACATTCAGTTACTTTTGAATATTCTGGTGTTTAATTTCTGGCTCCCAAAAGGGGAAAAGGAGAAAAATGAAGGTGGGAAAAATGGGCGTTAGCATTTAAAATCTCCTGTAAGTCACTTTGACCGGAGGGCGAGGAGCAGCAGCAAAGAGGAGGTGGCCAAACGACGGCACCCTCTTCCTTGCCAGCGCCTCGGTGATGAGAAGCGGCAGTCAGCAGTGAGACCACAGATTGCCAGTATTTGGAGGACAGTCTGTGTTGCCTGTTCTGGCTCCTGCAAGTGTGTGCAGGCGGCTCCAGGAACATGTGCACAGCTGCCTGCCACAGGGCTGGAGGGAAGGTGGGGGTAGCTCCTACTGTGATAAAAGCTGACGTTGACTGCAAGGTGTATCCAAACCTTCCCCTAGAAGTCAGATGGCTTCATTAGGCTTCAGAGCTCAAGGAGTGGTTGCATCAGACAGATCTGACTAGCACAATGTCATCAGGTGGGAGACAGATTCTTGGTGTTTCCTACTCACCATCTTCCCAAAATTCATTCCTGCTTTACTTAAGTTTTAGACGCAGAAACTTTCTAAATTGAGTGGGGTTCATTTAATAGTTCACATTTTAATAATTTTTAAAATGTTGGATTTTTTTTACATTCTTGACATTTTCCTGTTCATTCTTTCATGCAGTTAAGGCCAAGGTAGAGTCTGCTGGTGGAGTGAGTTCTTGTGGTGCTCATGTGCAGGGAGAGGTGCAAGGTGCAGTAGCCAAAGCCCACCCCACATGGTGAGGTCCTCACTCCCCCACTCCATGCAGGCTGTGCAGAGTGGGCCTGGCTTATAAAACTCCAGTTCCCAGTTACTCACATGTGTTAACCAGGCTCCATCTCTCTTCCATCTGAGGGTGGCGCAGGTGGATTTTGAGGGGT
The DNA here is from genome assembly GCA_963574635.1 of Cheracebus regulus. NCBI lineage: Eukaryota > Metazoa > Chordata > Mammalia > Primates > Pitheciidae > Cheracebus > Cheracebus regulus. The sequence continues at coordinate 8,045 of CAUYQU010021209.1, forward strand.
GGGCTCAGTGCAGACAATTCAGAGCCCACCCAGTCCTGTTGTAGCCACCTGATGCCTTGCAGGCAACACAGACTCATTGTGTTTGAGGCTGACCTCAGGTCCTTTCCTCTGTCCTGGGGCTGTTGCTGCGTCCACTCGCAGTGCCATAACAAAGTGCCATGGATGGGCAGCTTAGAAGCAATAGGAATTTCTTCCTCAGTTCTAGAGGTTGGAATCCAGATGCCAGCAGATTTTGGGTTATTGGTGGGCACTTCCAGGTTGCAGATGGCATTTTCTCGCATGGAGGAGAAAGAGCTACAGAGCCGTTTGTAGAGGGCACTGATTCCATTAGGAGGCTCCGCCTTCAAGACCTGTTCATCCCCCACAGGCCCGTCCTCCTCACACCTTCACCTTGGGGCTAACGATTGGAACATACAGATTTTAGGGGTCACAACCAGTTCATAGCAGCCTGCATCAGAAGACAACGTCAGCCTCTGCCGTCCCCTCTGCCCTGCAGAGCCCGCCTTCCTCACTCACACTCTGAACACCTTGCCTGCTGACATCCTGCTGCCTGTGGCCATGTTCATCCAGTCACCATCACCGTGGTCCATGCTGCATGAGCTCGTCTCACTGAGACACTCTGGAGGCCTCCCGCTGCTCCCCATGTGTCTCCTCTGGCCTCCAACCTCTTTATCCAGGAGAGTGAACTTTGAGTGTTGGTGCTGCTGTTTTGGATATGGGGTCTTGCTTTTCACCCAGGCTGGGGTGCAGCTGATATTCACAGGTGCGGTCATAGCTCACTGCAGCCTTGAGCTCCTGGGCTCTAGCGATCTGAAGTCCTCAGCCTTCTGAGTAGCTGGGACCAGGAGAGTCAACTGTTAAATGTCTGATCAGCACCGCGCCCTCGCCTAGACCCTGTTGAGAGCTCGCTGTTGCATTTGGGATGGGTGAGGAGCAGCGTGTAGGTGGCCCCCTCCCCCAGCCGTCTGCGCCCCCCCAGCCCCTTCTCTCAAGTTCTCCAGGTGACCGTGCTGCCTCCATGCCTTCTGTTTCCACCCCTGTGCCCGCCTCTGGCACTCCGTGCCCTAGACTAGTGACGCTATCCATCCTCTCAGCCCTGTGGTAGCTGGGGACCCTTCTGGGGCGCCCCTACCCCAGCCTAGACCAGGCTCCCGTGTGGGCCCCAGGACCCTGGCTTCTGTTTTCCCTGGGGTGAGCCATGGGTTTTTATGCACGTTCTTTACTGTTGCTTCTGCCAGACCGGAGGCTACCTGGGGCCGCGGGCTCCTCCTCCTCCCTCATCTCTGTCTCCATGGCTTGGGCTCAGCCTCGTACCCCTAGTGCTCAGGAAATCTTTGTTAGATGAAGAGCAGAATATTCCCACACAAGTCTTCCACGTCCCTCCCAACTAACGTGTAGACTGCCTGAAGGTGAGCGACCTACGTTAGCCTATGGTTGGAGTTGTGTGGCTTTGCTAGTGGTTTTGTGGTGTGGGAGTTTGGCCCAGGGGTTCCCAAATCAGGTGCCTGGACAACAGTGTCAGTACTAGTGGGAACCTGTGAGAAATGCAGATTCCCAGGCCTGACCAGTGGTGGGCTGACTCCGAAACTCTGAGGGTGGGGGCTGGGGCATCTGCATTCCGACAGCCTCCCTGGTGAGTCTGTGGCCCACTCAGGTCCCAGAGCCCCAGCCTAGGCAGGGAAGGCCTGTGGGACATGAGTGCACCCTCATCTTTCCATTGCTTTCACCAGGGCTCCCAAACTGGACCAGTCGCCACATTCGCCTGCAAGGGATTTTTTTCATTTTATATTTTGATTTTAAATACACTGTCCTGAGCTCTAATTGCAACTGCACTGGCTGGGCAGGACAGGCATGGGCCTGGACACCCTCCCTGGGGGGCCCTGAGGGGTACCCAGATGTGGGAGCCACCAGCCTCCCGGAGGTAGAGAGCTTTTGGGACAGGCTCCACCCTGAGCCCAGATGTGGCTCCTCCCTGAGCGGAAGGCGGCTAGTGCCGCAGCTGGTCCCAGATGGCTATGTGCCTCAAGGTCGTGACCAAGGACGGTGGGCTGTGTCCCTGGTGGCCACGACAACAGCTTGTAGCGTTGATGGCATTGGATGGCTTTCTCATTGCCGGGTGCGAGGCCCGTGAGACTCCACCTCAATGTGTCTGTCCCCAGGAAGGATTCATAACCCCAATAACTAACCTCCCTCTCCAGCTGATGCAGCAGTGCTCAGACTGGACTAGTCACTGTGTTCCCCGCTCACACGTCTGAATCTGCAGGCCCTGCTGGGGTCTCCCCAGGGGTCCCTGAGTGGAAGCCATTAGTAGAGAACGCCCAGGGTCTCCAGCCCTGATGCCAGCTCCGTTACCAGTGCCCCACTCCTGCCGGAGGCCTCTGCCTGCTCCGGGGTGTGCAAGGCCATGCCCCCGCCCGCTCGGGGGTGTGCAAGGCCGTGCCCCACACCCGGCACCTCCTTGTCACGTCATTCCCATCCCTGCGCTGTTGTCCTGATGCGTCTCCCAGCTTCACAGAAACCTCCCCTCCTGCCCTTAGAGCCAGGGTGGCTCTTGCAGTGCTGGCCCCGTCTCTCCTTTCCTACCCTCCATCCCTCCAACGCTGAACAGCCTGCGGGTCCCTGTAGCCTCGCAGAAGAGCTCCTGCAGGTCCACCCACAGCCGCCCGGGCCCGTAAGCTCCACGTCCCCTCCCCATCCTCCTCTCTCTTGACCTGCCCGACGCCCGGCCCTGCTCCTGCTTGGAACTCTTGCGAGCTCGCTCCCCGCCTCTGGGGCAGCCCTTTCCTTTCTCTTTTGCCGGTTCCTCTCGTCACCCTGACCCTAGATGCTGGGGGGAACCAGGGCTCCGTCTTGGATGCTCCAGCGCAGAGGCTGAAGTCCAGGACCCAGGAGTGGGCAGGGCTGGTGCCCTGAGGCTGAGGAGGGTTTGCTCCCAGCCTGGCCCCTGCTGCCACTGGCCTGAGACGACCTCGGCTTTCTCCCCGTGTCTTTGCACCATCCTGCGCTCTGTGTGTGTGTGTCTCTGAGTCCAGACCCTCCTTTTTATATGGACACCAGTGACATTGGCTTAGGGTTCACCCTAACGACCCAGCTTAACTAAATCTGTGAATGCCCTATTTCCAAATGGGTTCACATTGTTGGGTTTTAGGATTTCAACATATGTTTTTAGGTGACATAATTTAACCCATCACAGCAGGAACAATTTCTCCTCGCTAACGTCTCTTCGCTGCCTTTCCCCTGGAATGTGAACCCTCGAGGGCAGGGCTGCCTTTGCTGTCCGCTGCTGCATTTGGAAGCAGCGCCTGGCGCCCTGCGGGGGTCCTGCACGATCACTGGACGAGGAATGCAGGTGCCTCCATCCACTGGGGGGAAAGCCTTTGCCTTACAGCTCGGGTTTTACATAACAATGTAATTTAATACTCCACTAACGTGGTACTAACAGGATTTCACAGGCAGCTCGTGACTTTCAACCTGAATGCTGGCCGCTGAGATTGGGCATCGGAGCTGCAGACTGCCCTGGTGACGGCTTGTGGCTCTAAACGGAACAGGTCCCCAGCCAGGCGGCCTTGAGGGGACTCTGCGGCCACGGCATCTTCCGGGAATGCCCCTGCCCCCTTCCCTGAGTTGCTGCCAGTGGGCTGGCTGCCTGCTTTCCACGTGCACTCCTCCATTGGGTGGTTGAATCACCCCTTACTGGGGCGTGGTTCACGTCAGAGATGAGCCCATTAAAAACAGGTGTTTTCTCGGTGCGTCCGCCCCGCCACAGCCAGAGTCCCAGCGCGCGCCGTGCCTGCCCGTTCCTGCCTTCTCCCTTCTCCCCTTTAGTGAACTTTTACTGAAGGCTGAGAGGAGCCAGTGTCCACATGGGGGTCCACACGGGCTTCCCACAACCCCGTCCGCGCTGCACTGTTTGTCTGACAGCTGGAAACTCGGGTGACCCCTTGTGCCTGAGGGGCGGCTGACCCCAGGCCGGGAGAGCAGGGTGTGTGTGGGGACTGGGACGTGGGGCTGTGGGGCCATGGCGCTTTAGTGCTCCAGACTGAAGCCTCTGTGGACATTTCAATGTACGTTTCCCCTGTGGTGACTGCTCCTCCACTGTCCTCCGCAGCCCCCTGAGCCCCGAGGAAGGACGGCGCCTGGTGGAGGACGTCGCCCGCCTCCTGCAGGTGCCCAGCGGCACCTTCGCTGACGTGGAGTAAGTATGGGGTCCTGGGGGTCCTGCTGGGCTCCTGTGGCTCCGTTGCAGAGACTATGTGGGGGGGAAGGAGCTGCCAGCCTGTGGCTCTTGTTAATTACAGGAGGGAACCTGTTTAGGAGGTGAAAGGCTGATTTCAGCAGCTTTGCCTAAGTTATTTAGCGACAAGAGAAACCTGTGTTTAAGGGGAAGAACGAGAATCTCCTGAAGGGTGACCTGAGTGCAGCCAGGCGTCTCACTGGTAGTGTAGGAACCACCCGAGGCTCTAGAACCTTCTGTGCATGCCCTGTGCCAATGTGTGGGGGCCTCTGGATGATGCACCCTAGAGAATGCTGCAGCAACATTCTTGAGAACACGGGGGTGATGTCATTCACTCACTGTCCGCTTCACATGGGGTGACGTCATTCACTCACTGACCCCTTCACCTGGGGGTGACGTCGTTCACTCACTGTCCCCTTCACACTGGGGTGTCATCACTCACTGTCCCTTTCACATGGGGTGACGTCATTCACTCACTGTGCCCTTCACATGAGGGTGACGTCACTCACTGACCCCTTCACACAGGGTGACGTCATTCACTCACTGTCTCCTTCACAGCAGATTGTCACTGGGCACCTGGGATAACTTGGCCTCCCACCAGCAGCTGAACGTCCTCTGTGAGACACATTGTCCCTGTCTCAAATCTGCCATTTATTAGGAAAAGACAGAAGAGTGTATGCATCATTAGCGTGGGGGCACTAGGGGTCATGCATGAGAAGCACCCCAGCCTGCCTTCTAGGGCCAGAAGCCCCTAGAAGAAGAAATCTGAAGCCGCATGGAGGCATCTGAGAGAGAGATGTGCCATGCAGCCTGGGGTTGGTCACTGCAGCCCACAGCATTCCCAGGGCACAGACACGTGCAAGGAGCCTTTTCAAGGACATGTCCATGGGCAGGAAAGGACCTGGAGGGCAGACGTGGCCCCACACATGGCAGGGCTGCAGTGGGTTTCCCTGACATGGGGTGGCCTGGTGGGCAGCCCGGGTAGCACTCTCAGCAGGGACAGAGAGGCCATCTAGGGACCCAATATGCACAGCAAGAGGACCCTGCAGGGTGAGGATAGTGAGATGGTCTGACTGGAGCTGGGGAGAGCAGCCCTGAGGTCACCTGGGAAAGGGAGGGCAGGAGATGTGCACGGATCGAGGTGAGGCAGGTGCAGTGGTGATGGAAGCACAGGGATCCAGGGGAGAGACGGGCCGGGGCATGGATGTGGCTGGAGGGGCTGAGTGGGCTGCAGAGATCCAGGTGAGGGAAGGGCATGTGCCTGGGGCTACAGTGGGCCAGTGGACGCCAAGATCTAGGTGAGAGGTGGCAGGTCATGGGGCTTTAATTGGCAGGTCATGCCAATTTGCTCTTACTAGGTGAGCACAGGGCACATACTTGGGGCTGCAGTGGGCAGGTGGTTTGCAGAGATCCACGTGAGAGTGAGACCAGGTGCAGGGTAAATACAATGGGAAGGGGCTATGCTGAGAGGCAGGTGTTTGGGGGGCAGGTGTATGGTGTAGGCAGCAGAGGTGAGAGATCCACGTGTGAGACGGGGCAGGTGCATCAGGCTGCAGTGGGCAGGGACTTGCCCAGACCCAGGTGAGAGAGAGGGCAGCTGCCTGAGCCTGCTGTGGGCTGGGGAGGTGAGAGATCCACGTGTGAGAGGGGGCAGGTGCATCAGGCTGCAGTGGGCAGGGACTTGCCCAGATCCAGGTGAGAGAGAGCGCAGCTGCATGAGCCTGCTGTGGGCTGGGGCTGTGCAGAGATCCATGTGTGAGAGGGGGCAGGTGCAGGGCAGGTGCAGATACTCATATGAGAGGGGACATGTTCATGGGCTGCTGTGGGCAGGAGACATGAGGAGATACAGGTGAGGAAGAGAGCAGGTACAGTGTGACTACAGTGGGTGGCCACTGAGTGACTTCTGCCTGGGAGGCAGGATTTGAAGAATTGTAGAATGGCAGCTTCAGGGATGAGGGTAGATCTGAGTGCACAGTGTGTGTTGACCTGCACAGTGTGACACCTGCCTGTGGAAACATGCAGGTGGTACCTCAGGCACAAGTCCTGGTGGCCCCTGGGCATTCAGTGTTTTCCCTGTGTCTTACCATGGGGAGGGCCTGTTGTCCCAGGGTGGCCTGGAATGCTTGGGTACCTGGGATCCTGGGGGTGGAGGTGGGCAGGGGCTGCTGCTGTTTCCCACCTGATAGGAAATGCTTCAGCGTTTTAACTTCCGGTTTGACGGATGGTGCTGCATATGTATGCAGTGGTTTTCAGCACACCAGGAACGTAGGAGAGGGGAGGGTTTGAGGGAACTTCCTAATGGGTTTGATTAATCTGTCAGGTACCTGGATGACTCCTAAGGGGTGCTGTCCAGGTGACTCGGGACAGATCTGGGTAGGTGTAGATGTCATAACTTCAATGTACAGTGGACAGGAAGGTCCCAGTTTCTGATGGGATCAGCAGATGGAGGTAAGGGAAGAGAAGAGGGGCAGCGATGTGGGCACACCCTTAGGTATGTGTGAGGACAGACAAGCCTGCATGTCGGCTTCACCTCGGCTTCTTGTGAGGCAGCTCCCACAGTCAGTGTTTTGGGTTCCTTGGGAAGAAATAGTAACTCCAGGGAAACCACACTGGAGAAATTTCACAGAAGATGGAGATAGAAGAAACTCCCAAGACCAGAAAGAAGTGAGATGGTTCCAGGGTCTTAAAGTGTTTCTCTTTATGCTGAAGGAGAATTAGATAATCTGGTTTTATGGGATCAGGGGGAAGTGACTTTTCCTCTCAAGGCCATAGTTTTATGTTGAAAATTAAAGGGATTTGCCTACTTGATCTTTAGTGATTATTCAAGGATTAATCTTCTGTGCATCTGTGACCTGGGACACTAGTCAAAATCATGTAGCAGGCACTCTGTCCCCTTCGGGAAGCAGGGCACAGGTAGTGTGACAGGGCTATATCCTCAAGGGTAGTCCCACAGGCAGGTGTTTGTGTGGAGAGGCTCATTTCATCAGCCCTGAGAGACACCCTCTTTATCAGTGTTTTGGGGATTCCCACAGTGGTACACTTTTGAGCAATGATAAACAGTGAGTCAGGAAAGGTGGAAATTGCTTCTGCCAGATGATACACGAAGGTGTATATGTGAGGACAGAGCTAAGAAAGAAGCTGGAGCCAAGGACGGAGGTGATGGTGGAGCTTTGGAAGGAGCTGAGCTGGAGCTGGGAGGGAGCAGGGATGGAGACTGGGATGGAACTGGATAGAAAGGGAGAGGAGCTGGGACGAAGCTCAGGAAGAGCTGGAGACGCCACGTGGAAGGAGTAAGGATAAGAGTGAGATGGAGCAGAAATAGACCTGGGAGGAAGCCAGCCAGAGCTGAGCATGGGCTGGGATGGGGCTAGGAGGGACTGCGATGGAGCTAAGGTAGAGCTGGGAAGGAACTGGAACTGGAAATGGGATGAAGCTCAGAAAGAAGCTGAGATGAATCTGGGGACAAAGCAGGCAAAGCAGGATGGAGCTACGATGGAGCAGTGGTGAGCTAGGGCAGAGCTGGAAGGAGCTGGAATGGAGATGGAAGGAGGTGGGAATAAAACCGAATTGAGATGGGGATGGAGTTCATTGGAGCTGAAATGGAGCTGGATGAAGGAGGGATGGACGTGGATGGAGCCAGGATGGGGCAGAGATGAGCTGGGTATAGAGTGGGATGGAGATGGGTTGGAGCGGCAGATGGAGCTGGAGCTGGAGCTGGAGCTGGAGATGGTGCTGGATAGAGCTGGTTGGAGCTGCATGGAGTAAGATGGAGCTAGGATAGAGATCGATGGAGGCAGGGATACAGCAGGGCATGCACCTGGATGGAGATGGGATGGAGATGATAGAGCTGTGATGGATCTGTGGGTGGAGCTGGATGGAGCCGAGGATGGAGCCGAGGATGGAGCTGGGTGGAGCTGAGGATGGAGCTGGATGGAGCTGGGTGGAGCTGAGGACGGAGCTGAGGATGGAGCTGAGGATGGAGCTGAGTGTACGAGCCTGAGCTTCCCCTGACCTCCTCTGACCTCATCCTGACCTTCCTCAGGCCTTCTGATGCCTCAGACTGCTCCAGAGAGGGTATAGTGAGGAAGCACAGAAAAGAAACCTCAGGGACAGTTGCCCCGATGCTCCACTGCCTTCAATCCGTCTCTAAGAACCAGCAGGAAATGTGTCCAGGCTGTAGACATCCCGGGCTGAGTGGGACTGTCCGACATCGCGGGCGTTACAGAGGGCGGCGTGCCGTGGTCCTGACACTTTGCTGACCGTCTTGTCCAGTGGGGGCCTGCAATCACCTGGCACAGAGCAGGACATATAAGAAGGAGACACCTGTCCCTGCCACTGAGCAGTTTGCAACCTGGCTTATGAGACAAACAAGTCGGACAGTGCTAGAGAAGGTTCGAGAACTGCCAGTGACCTCAGGCATTCTGAGTACATCTCAGGTAGGGAAGTGAGGCTGGAGAGGAAGGGAGTCTCCCAGGGCCCAGAGAGCAGGCCCTGCCTTGGACACTGCCGCTCCCTGGCCACAGGAATGTTAGTCCAGAAAGGAGGGTTTTCCTGCTGGTCTTTGAGTCTCAACTCTGTGCAGGGCTCTTCATGTTCTTTTTCCCTACTGCTGCTATTTTATTTTAAACCTTTTTACTTCTTACTTTGAACTGGAAGGACCCACCTGCTGTCAAGTATCCCGAATGGTTCAAATTGCATTCCTTTCCATGAAGGATTCCACCCCAGGCCTGTATCTTTGGTGTTGTCCCTCACGAAGGCCCCCAGGAAGGGGTCTGGTTTTCAGACTCGGGAGCTCACCCTGGGCCCAGGCCAGGCGCACAGGCAGGATAGGCTACAGGTGGTGAGTGGGAGCCTCGCACTGACCGCAGCCAATGATGGCGGGCCCTTTGCTCTGGGCGCTCGCGTTTGCTCGTGCTGTCAGACAGCTGAGCCGTTTGCAACCTGGCTTACAAGACAGACAAGTCGGACAGTGCTGGAGAAGGTTCTGGAACTGCCAGTGACCTCGGGCATTCCGAGTACATCTCAGGTAGGGAAGTGAGATTGGAGAGGAAGCGGGTGCGTGTCGGGACACCCAGGCCTGACTGGGTCCTGCTTATTTCAGAAGGAAGGGCTCCCCATGCACCGATGCCCCAGCTCCTGTCCCGTCAGGCTCCCTGTCTAGGACCCAGCTCTGATGCCGCTGAGGAGCATGAGGCACTGTCCTGGGGGCACGTTCTCCTGGGTCTGCAGTGCCTTCCCTGCACTGTAGCCCCCAGCACATTAGCCAGGTGCTGTCTCTCTCCCCAGACCATCAGCCACTCGGTTCCTCTCTGTGTTCTGAACCTGGTTCAGTGACTGCAGAGGGGTGCGTGTTAAGTGCAAGTGTGATGCAAGCCTGATGCGGTGAGTCTGTGAACAACAAAGGCCTCATCCGTCCAACACCTGCAGAGCTGCAGCACCCATCCCACACCCCCTCTGTGGTTCTGCAGCCCTGGGAAATGCACCTATTGCTGCCAAGGCCCGCAGTACCGATGCACGCGTGGGTGCACGGGTGCCTCCTTAGTTAAAAGTGAGATTGTTGTGGGGGACATCTGAGGGCCATGGACAGGAAGAAGCCTGGGTACCGTGAGAGGCGCCTCCATGGGAGGGAGGAGGCCGTTGCACCCAGACACATGACTGAGATCGTCGCGCAGAGGGCGGGCAGTGACACACGCAGCTTTGGAATAAAACGTCCTCATGCCAGCTTGGGACGCGTGCACTGTGTTTACCGTATTTTCCTCTGGTGAAGCCCTTCTGGGGTGGCTGTCCAGCACACAGAAGGCCGTGGCTCCGGTGCACGGGGGCCCTGTGTTTTTTGAAGGTTCCCTGCCAGCCACCCTGCTGCTGATGGCTGCCACGTGCTGTTTGCATCATGGCTCCAGGATGAAGGCACGGGCTGGGGGTTCCTGGCACATGGGCTCAGCGCTTGACACATGGGGCCAGTTGGCGACTTGGGGCTTGAGAGAGGAACCACTTCATAGGACAGGAAAGAGGTGGCAGGATCAGCTGCGAGCTCCGTGGCTGCCTTCTGAGAGCAGCTCCTGGGACCTCAGGGCCCAGTGCGGCGTAAGTGACGGGCAGAGATGGGCCTCTGTCTGCTCACTGCTTTGGCCATCTCTGCCCTCCCTCAGTAACATCCCCTGGGACGGGGTGGGCCAGAATGAAGCAGGGAGGAGGTTGGCCACGTGGCCAACAGCTGGAAGGTCGGGGTGGCTGGGGCTTTGCTGTCCACTCTGACTGGACTGGACCTGAGGCCGGCAGGCGCACTCCTGTGCCAGGAACGTGTGAGTGAGACTTTCTTAAACACCAGCTGGGGCTTGTTTGGAAGTCGCCGTGGCTTTCATGGTGAGCTGTGTTTTAAACTCTTGGTGCAATGGAAGGTGTCAGGTCTGTCTTTACGTTCATTGGGATTGTTTGGCTAGAGACTGGAAGGAGTAAGTTGACTCTGCTGATTGTTTCTTTTGCTGTGAAGAAACGTTTTAGTTTAAGTTTTAGCTATTTATCATTGTTTTCATTGCATTTGCTTTTGGGTTCTCAGCCATGAAGTCTTTACCTAAGCCAGTGTCTAGAAGGGTTTCCTCTAATGTTATTTTCTAGGATTTTTATGGTTTCAGGTCTTAGGTTTAAGTTATTGATCCATCCTGAGCTGATGTTTATAAGGTGAGAGCTGAGGATTCAGTTTATTCTTCTGCATATGGCGTGCCCATTACCCCAGCACCGTCTGTTGAATAGGGTTTCCTTTCCCACTTTAGGTTTTTGTTTGCTTTGGTGAAGATCAGTTGGGTGTATTTGGCTTTGTTTCTCAGTTCTCTATTTTGTTCCATTGGTCTATGTGCCTATTTTTATACAGTATCATGCTGTTTTGATGACTACAGCCTTATAGTATAGCTTGAAGTCAAGTAGTGTGATCCCTCCAGATTTGTTCTTTCCGCTTAGTTTTGCTTTGGTTGTGCTAGCTCTTTTTCATTTCCATATGAATTTTAGGATGTTTTTTCCTAGTTCTGTGAAGAATGAATGATGGTGGTGTTTTGATTGGAATTGCATTAAATTTGTATTAGCAAATGTGATCATTTTGGCAGTGTGATCATTTTTACAATATTGATTCTCTCTATTCACGAGCATGGGATATGTTTTCATTTGTTTGTGTTGTCTATGATTTCTTTAAACAGTGTTTTGAGTTTTCCTTGTAGAGATATTTCAGCTCCTTGGTTAAGTAGACTACTATAAATATTTTATTATTTTTGCAGCTATTATAAAAGTTAAGTGTTTTATTTGGATCTCAGCTTGGTTGCTATTGTGTATAGCAGAGCTACTGATTTGTATAAATCAATTTTGTATCCTGAAACTTTGCTGAATTCATTTATCAGTTGTAGGAGCTTTCTGGAGGAGTCTTTAGGTTTTCCTAGGTATACGATCATATCATCAACAAATAGTGACAATTTAACTTTTTCTTTACTGATTTGGATGCACTTTATACCACCTTTCTCCTGCAAGAATGGTCATAATCAAAAAATCAAAAAATAAGAGATGTTGGCAGGGATATGTTGAAATGGGAACATTTTTATACTGCTGGTGTGAATGTAAAATAGTACAGCAAGTGTGGAAATTCCTTAAATAACTAAAAGTAGAACTACCATTTGATCCAGCAATCCCACTACTGGGTATCTACACAGAGGAAAAAAGGCCATTACACAAAAAAGATACTTGCATATGCATGTTTATAGTAGCACAATTCTCAATTGCAAAAATAGGGAACCAACCCGACTGCTCATTAATCAATGAGTGGACAAATAAATTGTTTTATATCTAATATATATATGAAAAAATATATATAATATATATATAATACACACACACACACACACGTGTGTGTGTGTGTGTTTATAAAATAATTTATTTGTCCACTTATTGATTGATGGGTAATTGGGTTTGTGCCATATTATTGCAATTGCAAATTGTGCTGCTATACACACACACACACACACACACCATTGGATACTACTCAGCCATAAAAAGGAATGAAATAATGGCATTCACAGCAAGCTAGATGGGATTGAAGACCATTATTCTAAGTCAAGTAACTAAGGAATGAAAAACCAAACACTGTATCTTCTCACTCATAAGTGGGAGCTAAGCTATGACACAGTGGAATTTGGAGACTTGGGAAAAAAGGTAGGAGTGGGGCGAGGGATAAAAAACTACAAATTAAGTACAATGTATACTGCTTGGGTAATGAGTGCACCAAAATCTCACAAATCACCACTGAGAAACTTATTGATAAAACCAACCACCACCTGTTCCCTCAAAACCTATGTAAATAAAAAATGAAGATGCAAAATTCTAAAACAATAAAAATTAGAACTGTAAAGTAAATTGGATTCAGTTAAAACACTGACATTTATATACTTAGAGAAATTTAAAGTTGAATAGAACCTATGGAATTACGCAGTCTAGCACTATTCTATAAAATTTTCTGAGACAATAGAAATGATTTATATTTGCATTTTCTGTTACAGTAGCCACCAGTCAGATATGGTCATTAAGAACTTGAAATGTGGCTAGTATGACTGAGAAACTGAATGTTTTAATTTTATCTAATGTCAATTTATTTAAATTTTAATAGTCACATGTGTCTAGTTAGTACCACAGTATATAAAACAGAGGTAGAAAAACACTAATAATCATTATAATAGACAACACTTGTTGGCTTCTTTCTACATATCATGCTAAATGCTGACAAGTAAACTTTCATAACAAATTTAGGATAGTCAAGAACTATTTTAGGCCCTTTAGTCAAGGGTGATTATTATTATTCTAAATTTTTAAGTGAGGATACCAAGGCTTAGAGTGACTGACTTCTCAGTACTGAGACCTAGTCAATCTGACTCCAAAGCTTGAAACCAGTATGTTTTACCTTGTAGGTAAATAAACTAATTCTGGTGAATGTAAATGGACTCCTAAGATTGCATAGATTTATGGTGCCAGAGCTAAGACTAATTGAGAGCATCATTTAGCAACTACTGGGCTTTATATTCCAAATTTAATGTAATTCAAGTCTGGACATTTATGGAATGTTTAGAAAATGTCAGGCTTTAGATAATAGAGATATTAACAAACAATGTAAATTTTAGTTTATATTAAAGTTGAGTGATACTAAATATAATAAAAATGATAAGTGTAAATTACATAGTAGGTTAGAGGGTAATAGATATTAAGAAAAAGAAAAAAGAAACAATACTGAAAACCTGAGAGTTATGAATGCTGAGGTTATGGTGATGGTTGCAGTTTTAAATAGAAAAGGGTAAACTTTAGTGATAAGGTAGATTTTTGAGCAAATGCCTCAAGGAAGTAAAATAGTCATAAAGATAACTGAGGAAAAATTATTTGAAACAGATGGAATAGGAATAAAACATTTTTAGGTATGCATTTTCCTGGCAAATTCATATAACAGCAAAGAGGTCAGTATGGCTGGAGCAGGAGGGAAGAGGGAAGTTAAGAGAAGATGAAGGGTAAGATCCTGGTGTGGAGTATTGAAGGATGTTATAACAACTTTTACCTGAGTGAAATTAGGTTTATGCTTGTATTTTGAGTGTACAGCTGACTGTATCTGACTGACTCTTTTCAAAAGATTGCTTGAATTTTTGTTTGAGGCCAAAAGTGAGGTTGGAGAAGGGACACAACTGTAGAGGTGGGGCTCGACTCTGGACCAGAATGAAGAATGGCTGACATATTCACCAGCACCATGACAGCTTACCCATTTCCCAGCAGAAACCCTGAAGTTACCACCCTTTTTCTAGAAATCTCTGAATAACCTGACCCTTAATTTGCATGTAATAAAAGTGGATATAGATGTGACGGCAGAACTTCCTTTGAGCTGCTACCCTCAACATACTGCCTTTGGTATAGCCTTGCTCTGCAAGAGCAGTCACAGAACTATAACACTGTTGCCTCAATTAACTTGCTTATATAGCTCGCCCTTGAATTTCTGCCTGGGAGAAATCAAGAATCTTTTCAGACAGAGCATCAATTTAGGGGTGTTCCTTCTCTGCAACAAAAGGAGACCAATTTAGACTACTTGGATAATTGAAATGCTAAATGATTGTAGCTTATGTGTTAGTCCCTTCTCAGACTGCTACAAAGAAATATCTGAGGCTGGGGTAATTTATGAAGAAAAGAGATTTAATTGGCTCAATTGTTCTGCAAGTTGTACAGGAAGCATGATGCTAGCCTCTGCTCAGTTTCTGGGGAGGCCTCAGGAAACTTACAATTATGATAGAAGGTGAAGGGGAATCAAGGACATTACATTGCTAGAGCAGGAGCAAGAGAGAGGTGGGGAGGTGCCACACATTTTGAGATCTAGTGAGAACTCACTAATTATCAGGAGAATAGCACCATGGGGATGGTGCTAAGCCATCCATGAGAAACTACCCTTAGGATCTAATCACCTCTAACCAGGCCCCACCTCTAACAACAGGGATTGCAATTTAACATAAGATTTGGGCAGGGACACAAATCCAAACCATATCAACTTGCTAGAGCTGTAAAATGTGGTCAGATTGTTAATATATTTTGAAGATAGACCTAATTGAACTTTCTGTAGGATGTAAGGTAAGAGAAAAGGAGAGGAATAAATGACTAATTTTTTTGGGGGAGGGGTCTCAATATATAGAAGAAAGTGATTGACATCAACCATGATACTGAAGGCTGCAAGTGGGGCACATTTGAGGAAGAAGTTCAGGAGTTCAGATTTGTATTTATTGAATTTGATTGTCTAAAAGTTGTTAAATAGAGATATCAAAAAAGCAGTTGAATCTAGGATGTGGAGAGTTATCTAGGCCAAAGATATAAATTTTGGAAGACTCAGCATATAGATAATATTTAAACCATCAGATTAGTTTGTATAATAGTGAAAATAAGAATTCCAGGGAGAAGTGTAAAATGCCAGCAAAGGAAATGAGACAGAGTGGTGAGTGAAGTGAGAGAAAAACCAAGACTATTGTGTCCTGAAAGCCAGGAAAAGACTGTATATCAAGGATAGGGGATGATCAATTGCATCAAGTGCTGATAACATGTCAATATGGAACCAGCAATTATCCATTGACAGCCTAGAAATCACTGGATGTATTATTAAGATCAGTTTTGTTTGAGCTTAAGCATGAACACCTGGTTGAAGTGGGTTTATGAAAAAAATCAGAGGGATTGAAAATATTGAAAATAGACTTTTTTATGTAATTGAGGCAGTAATATGGCAGGAAATTGGATCTGAGGAAAAGTATTTGTTTTGTTTTTTGTTTTTGTTTTTGTGAGTCAAAGTCTCACTACAATGTCCAGACTGGAGTGCAATGGTGTGATCTCAGCTCACTGCAGCCTCTGCTTCCTAGGTTCAAGCAACTCTCCTACCTAACCCTCCCAAGTACCTGGGACTACAGGTATGCACTACCATGCCTGGCTGATTTTTGTATTTTTAGTAGAGATGAGGCTTCACCATGTTGGCCAGGCTTGTCCTTTTTGAAAATTAATGTTTTCATGTTGTTGGAAAGAATCTGGGAGAAAGAAACAAACAAAAAAAAAAGATACCCAAGGAAAGAAGAAAGCATTGCTAAAGAAAAATGTTGAAAAAGTGAGAAGGGATGGAATTCAGTGCCAGGATGTAAAGACTGGCTTGGGAAAAAAATAGTTCATCTAAATTATGGAACGAGAAAATAGAGAATGTGGGCACAAATGCTATTGAGTAGAAAGATTTAAAAAATCA
Organism: Cheracebus regulus; assembly: GCA_963574635.1. Lineage (NCBI taxonomy): Eukaryota > Metazoa > Chordata > Mammalia > Primates > Pitheciidae > Cheracebus > Cheracebus regulus. The sequence goes on from CAUYQU010021209.1 coordinate 24,049, forward strand.
ACTTGGTTTCTTCTAGACCAAAGCAAGACAGAGTTTTTCATGCTCTCAAACTTATTGACATCACTCCAATTAAGTTGTAGCTATTTGCTTATTCCTTAGACTCTCTTAAGAAAAAACCCAATTCTGGGTCTTGGAAACATGTTTGTGGGAGGCATTCCTAGTAGACTATGTAATATATATTTTCCCTTTTTTCTTACCAAGAAAATCTCAGCTTTATTTGGTCGATCTTTTGCACTCTCTGGAAAAGTTAAAACCCTTTTGAAGTGAGTAATGACACTGTCCCACAGTCAAGGCCAATGAAATAAAGGCTGAATTTATTTGGGAAAATTTTATATTTTCTAATATATGTTTTCTATAGTTTTTCTTCATTCTTAAAATGAATATGCACTTGATGTTATTGAAGCAAGAATTCTACAGCCATGAGGTGGTAAGCATGAGAATGAAGGCATACATATGAAGAAAAGTGGACTAGAAAATGGAAAGAGCTGAGGTCCCTAATAGTATTATTGAACCATCATTCCAGCTGTGGAATGTCTAACTCCATGCTTTTTATTTCCACTGTAGGAGAGTTAAAAAAAAAATTCAAGCCAGTTCCTTTTAAAAATTTCCTAAGTAGCTTTGGGCATTCAGAGTTGTTAATTCTGTGAGATCTGTGTGAGACGGATATACTTTTCCTGAGGCTACCTCTTTGATCTCTTAGATTGATCTTGAGAATAGGTTCAGAAAAAGGGCAAAAGTAGTGCTGGGAACAAGCAGAACAAAGCTTAGTTTTAGAGATTTCTAATATCTCTCTTCTCAAAAACGAAGCCTGTGTATAGGAAGTCAGGTTCTTTTTTCCATAAAGGGAGATATATTTTCCTAGAGTCAAATATAATTTCATTGTTGCCTCTTCTCTCTTAATTTGAATGCCTGCAAACAGGCACTTGCATGCATGCATGAACAAACAAATACACACGCACACACAGATATACGAACACAAAATCAAACTTACATTTTACTGAATTTGAGTGACAGTCTAGGTTACCAATATTTCCATATTAGTGGAACCACATACAATAAGGGAAAGACTGGACATAATAAAAGATAAACTAGAAAAATAAAAAAGCCATTATGCAGAATAGTCATCAAATTTAATCTCATTATGTTTGGGTTAAATATATCTCTAACAGAAAATGGGAGAGAAAGCAGTGTTTAGAAATGCCCTCTTTTCTCTTATACATGAGAACATGTGTACTACATAATACATATTAATACAATGTAGTATATAAGTATAATATAAAGGGAGCAATATAAAATGTTATAGATAAATGCTTCACTTTTATAAATGTTTATATATATATATGAATATATATGAAAATTTTTTCATATATATACATATTTTTTCACAGCCAACATCCTAGGCTGGTCTGTATTACTCCTTTAAGACTTAGATGATAAAAGAAACCAATGAAAATATGAAGCATGTGCTGCCTGCTGTGCCATGAATAATAAGGTATTTTGTGTTTCACCCAGGAGTCTTATGTCTTCTACCAATATTCTTGAAAACATGGCATCCTAACGTGTTAGCTTGCAAGTAGTAAAAAATTTAAATCCTTCAGGGTTCTTGGCATATTGACAGTATTATTTGACATCTTCACCTTAGTAGCCACATATACCTAACAAAATACTTCCCAACTTTGCCTCTTAAAACTTTTTGAACACTATAGTAAAGAAATTTATAGCACTAACACTTACCTTTTCTATGAAACCTCTGCTGGTACTATGTTCTGAATTAATCACTTCTATTCTTTCTTCATTTAGAACTTTGCAATTAACATGTTATTTAACTAATTCCACTCTTTCTAATTTTAATTTAGTATTGATGTCTATGTAATTGTGGATATACTGTGAGGAAGTGTGACATTTTGTTACTCTTAAATTTCCCAGAGTAATTTGTTTAAAGCTTTACCTAGGCATAGTATAACACATTTGTGAAATTATTGGATAATTATATTATTAAAAAGGCATTCTTGACTATTGATTTCAATAATTAAATAATATATTTATGTATCACTTTAGTTTCAAACATCTCTCATATTCTATTAAGTATAGTTAATTTTATTCTTATATTCCTGTACAATAGGAATATTATATCTGAGGAAAAAAGGGAATGCATGTTTCTAATTCCTTCTAATTCCTGACTTCACATAGTTTTTTGAACTGTCATTACTTTGAAAGCCACCTAGTTTGCTTTATTTTAAATTTTGTAATTGTCATAAACAGTAAATAAAGTTGGCATTACATTTTTAAATTATTTTTTCCTATCTCACTTTGCCTGTAGAATTTCTTCAAGGAAACTTCAAATCCATTATTTAAGAAATGTTACAAGAAGAAAATTACTGAAAAGATCTAGAATGTGCATTATGAGTCTTCTAAGAAGAGAGAGACAGTTCTTTTCATATGAAAAGGTAAAAAATGTCAAAATTATGTTAAAGAGTAATATTAACACAACGTTACAGCAGGTTAAAAGTCAGAAATGAGAATTTTATGGGAAAATGTGTCATGCTGTAAAGCACGTAAATTTTCTGCTTTAATTAATATTGTTCTTTTAATCCCACTTGATAATGGTCTTAATACTCACTACATGATTCCTAAAGCAAAATAGACATGAGTATAATTATAAAGAAATAATAAGGTTTAGAACATAATATGCTGGCTCTTGTGCTTTTAACCTTTACAGTAGACATAATGAATTAACATATTTCATTTTTCACTGAGATATTCCAGTGGGTATTAAATTGTTTGATGAAAAGATAATTCCCCATGTTTATGACTGTGTATGCATGTATATGTTTATATGTGTGCATCTTTGTGGAGTGGAAGGCAGAAAGATAGCAGTAGAGAGTTTGCGTATGCAGCAATGTTTACCAACACTGTTGAACCACTGATTATTCCGAATTGCAATCAGATAAAAACAATAAGACACAGTATTGATTCGGGTACTGTATACAGTGAAGCCAAGTTAAGGGTAAAATAAAAGCGTATTAAAACAAGTATTGTTATATTACCTCTGGATTACAAAATATCCAAGGTAATTTGGAAAATAAATTTATTTTACAACAGAAATAATAAAAGAAATGAGTGGTAAGTAGCATCTTATGATCAAAAATTAAACAGAAGTTTAGAATCATAAACTTTAGAAAGTTTATGATTTAGAAATTCTATTTTTCATGAAAAAAAATTCCTTTTATTACATTTCAAAGAAAAAGATATAACAAACTTTGAATAGTAGACTCAAAAGTAAATCATATTTTTATTTCAAAGATATCCCCCATTGATTAAAATGATTCAGATGAATCTCTCTCTTCTTTTGAATTCATAGAAGTACATGAAAATCATGTGTGTCACTTAAAGCACTGGTTTTAATTCCCTACCACCTATAAGAGAGGATTTATTACCCTGGTTACCCAACGTAGTTACTTATATAATTCTGTATGAGTTTTGATATTTCTCCCAAATCAAACACATTGTCCAAACTCAACATTTTTCATATAATCAATGAAACCCTTCAAAATGATATGCAAAAACTTCTAGTTTCTCCATTTTCTCAAACTCTTGTTGCATCTATTTATCTATCATCTATCCATTAATCCATCTACCTAGCTCTATTATCTATCTAATCTATCTATTTTCTACCCATTTGATACTCATAAGGTGATATGATTAGTGCATATCTCTTCATCTGGCATGACTTAAACAAAATAGGCCACTTGTTTTCTGGTGTCACAGGTCTGTCAAGATCACAGGGGATACCAGCTGAAAACAGATGCTCCCCACACATGTTGCGATGACTCACTCCTTGCAGCAACAGCACCTCAGGAAACCTTTTCTCACCAGGGATGCTCATTTGTACTTACCTTTTGTCACTTAAGGTCTCAGCAAAAGGAAAAAGCTAACTTTAATCTAGCTTTGAAGCTAAATTTCCTTAATTCACACCCACTCTTTCAGCTGCTGCCGCCAAAATATGCACAATGAGCTGGGGTTAAGAGGTCAGAAGGGCCTCCAGACAGTCCTCTGCTTTGTTAAAACAAACCTCCCCAACAAAGGCATCAAGGTCCCAGCAAATGTTTCCAGCCCCTTTTTACCACCTTTAAGAGAAGGAACATTGAAAGAGGTACGCTTTGTCAACATCCAAAAATAAGGTCCTATAATATCTTTCTTTCCAGAGCAAGAAGTGTCTACTTGTATTATATTTACGTAACTAAGAAGGATCATTAAGATGATTCTTCCTAGAATAAATAATGTCTCCCAGGTGACTGAATCCACCTCTAAATTTAGAAGCAGGTGGCAACTATTAAACTGAGTCTTTCTTGGCAGATAGTGGTTTTTCTTTGAAAGTACATGTTGAGGCATTTCAACTAAGAATTAAGTTCATTTTTTTTAAAAAAAAATTATTATTTTCTTCTAAAAAATGAGATACATGTGCAGAATGTGCAGGTTTGTTATATAGGTATAGTGAAATTTTAAAAATATATGCACCTGTTTTCATAATGACACGTTTAGTGAAATACAAACCTGAATTTAACTGTAAAATGACATCAGTTTTAATTAATATTTTTTAATAAAATTAATTTGACAATTGTCCTCTGGAAAAAATAGTCCAGTGTGTAAATAATCCCTTATAAGTATACAATTTTTATGATAGGAGACTGTCATTTAACTTTATTGGTGAATTTGGATCATGTAAGTAAATAAGACAGACTCTTTTTATGAATGTAGATCAGAGGATTGGCACTCAAATGCCAACATGGCCCAGGCTAGTGATACAGGTAACCTGAAGTGGCACTGAATTATCTAGATCCTTTCTGAAGATGAACCCACCACCGAGATACAACTGGGCTTTAAAATATGTAAAAACATATTATTCACTCTTAGCTCATTCCTTATAGTCTATATTCAACCCATCAGGAAATACCTTTTTTTTTTTCCTCTTCTACTTTAAAAATGGACACAGGGAGGGGAGCACTATATGCTGGGGTATGTTGGGAGGAAATAGGGGAGGGACAGTGGGGGGTGGGGAGTTGGGGGGAGATAGCATGGGGAGAAATGCCAGATATAGGTGAAGGGGAGGAAGGCAACAAATTACACTGCCACGTGTGTACCTATGCAACAATATTGTATGTTCTTCA
>CAUYQU010021212.1:0-20603 GCA_963574635.1 Cheracebus regulus
TTACAAGCCTTGACCTAGGACTTGGCTTGTTATTGGTTGGAATTACTTGCCTGCTATTGGTTGTTAAAGCTCGACTGCTATTGGTTGTTAAAACTCGGCTGCTATTGGTTGTTAAGACTTGACTGCTATTGGTTGTTAAGACTTGACTGCTATTGGTTGTTAGGGCTTAGCTGCTATTGGTTATTAAGAAGCTATGACTGCAGCACCTTGTTTGCATACTGGGCTCTTTAAGAGAAGACCAGGCTGTGCGAGCAAGGGAGAGGGGAACATGCCTGAGCATGTCTGAGCTTGTTCGGGGCTTGTAGAAGGGAAAAAGGGGCGGGGTGGGGTGCGTCCGAGCTCCCAGCAAGGCAACCAGCCTTACACTAACTTGGATGTTATTGACTTCTCCAAAGAAACAGACCAATGGAAGTATATGTGGGCAAAGAAAAAAAGAGAGAGAGAGAGAGAGACAGAAAAATTTATTTTAAGGAATTGGCTCACAGAATTATGGAGTCTGGCAAGTCCAAAATCTGTAGTGTGCCCTGACAGGCTAGAGACCCATGAAAGATCTGATGTTGCAATTCAAGTCTGAAGGCCATCTGCTGGCAGAATTCCCTCTTAAGGAAGTCAGTCTTTGTTCTAACAAGGACTTCAATTGATTGGATGAGGCCCACCCATAATAGGAAGGACAATGTGCTTTACTCAAAATCCAACTATTTAAATGTTAATCTCATCCAAAAACAACCCTTGCAGAAACATCCAGAATAATGAGTGACCAAATGTCTGGGCCCCATGACCCAGCCAAGCTGATACATAAAACTAACCAACACACCAGGGGATAGTTCCTCAAACTTGACAAGTCCTTTGACATCTGTGGATGCCACCTCTGAAGTATAAAGGAAGACAGGGAACAGAGCCGGATAATGAAGGTCACTGGACATCTTCCCACATCTTCCCACATTTCCACTTTCTGAAGACATCTCTAAACCAGACCTTTTACAACTCTAAGCTATGCAGATGAATTCTTTAAATTGAATGATACTGGATGAGAGTGACTCCTGGGATGCTATCCACTCAGCTATTACATACACTATATACAACTACATCATTCCCAGTAGGTCACACTTGTTAATAAACCAAATGAAGGCACAGTAATGCTGCTCTTCTAAGACACTTCAACATTTTTTTAAAAGGCACTCAAAGAAAATTAACCTAAGACTCATACTTCTTCTTTTATTTTTATTTTTATTTTTTTTGAAACAGAGTTTCATTCTGTTGCTCAGACTGGAGTCCAGTGGCACAGTCTTGGCTCACTGCAACCTCTCTCTCCTGAGTTCAAGTGATTCTCCTGCCTCAGCGTCCTGAGTAGCTGGGATTACAGGTGCCTGCCACCAACCCAGCTAATTTTGTATTTTTGGTAGAGACAGGTTTTCACCATATTGCCAGGCTGGCCTCGAACTTTTAACCTTGAGTAATCCATCTGCCTCAGCCTCCTAAAGTGCTGGGATTACAGGCATGAACCAGAATGCCCAGCCCCATGCTTCTAAAATAGTTACTAGCTTGAAAAAAAAAATGCAGGCAGGTGTGGTGACTCATGCCTGTAATCCCAACACTTTGGAAGGCCAAGGCAGGCAAATCGCAAGGTCATAAGTTCAAGACCAGCCTGGCCAACATGGTGAAACCTAGTCTCTGCTAAAAATACAAAAAATTAGCTGAGCATAGTGGTGGGCTCCTGTAATCCCAGCTACTTGGGAGGCTGAGGCAACAGAATCTCTCGAACCCAGGAGGTGGAGGTTGTAGTGAGCAGAGATCACGACACTGATCTTGGGCAACAGAGCGAGACTCCATCTCAAGAAAGGAAAGAAAGAAAGAGAGAAAGAAAGAAAGAAAGAGAGAGAGAAAGAAAGAAAAGGAAAGAAAGAAGAAAGAAAGAAAGAAAGAAGAAAGAAAGAAAGAGAGAAAGAAAGAAAGAGAAGGAAGGAAAAAAGGAAAGAAGGAAGGAAGGAAAGAAAATGCTACATTCTAGAGGGGAAAAGCCAACTGGAAAAAATTGAATTGAATTTTTCTGTTCATCTTCAAATCAGCACCTTCCCTGACCCCCATTCACCGCAAAATAAAAAATAATAAAAAATAAAAGGACGTAGGAAAGATGAAGGGAAAGAATGCTTTTAAAATTTTTCATCATTCGCCTTTATTATAGGATCCCCACAAATTCAGTAGAAAAGGGATGGATTACGGAAAAAAAAAGCGAGAGAATGGGAGATATATAATCCCTCTAGCAAGCTATCCAAACCAGGACTTAGGTTTTTTGCCACACAAAGCAGAGCTTTAGTTATGCATAACAATTTCCTAGTGACTTTGAAACCAGACACTGTCTAAGGCACTTTTATATACATTATTTATTTCATTTGAGAAAAAAGTAGTTACCATAGGAATTTCATCATGTATGTTCTATCATATGTTTAACCTTGATTTGGAATCTGATATGTTTTTTAGAAGGCTATTTTTTTAACAATTTGCACTTCAGAAATCTGTTCCTCAGATACATTAGGCAAGCAAATATTAAATAGTAGTTGTAAATAGCAAGTCATCTTCTCAAACCAAGCCAACCTTATTTTAAAGTGTTTTGAATGTATGTAAAATAGTAATCCGCTGAGAACTAACAGAAACACACAGACATAATACACATTTGGAGACTTCACCAATGGTATCACAATTAAACCCACGTCGATGACTATTACTACCAATGGAAATGGCAAAAACACCTGGAAAGAGCAAAGTTTTTTTAAAAAAATTAGATATAAAAGTCTATGAATGATACCTGCATATTTAAATAAATAATGATGCAAAGATACAAGCTAATGAAAGAAAACAGGCTAAATTAGCTGTAAAGTTGAATAAACCTGGCTTAAAACTCAGATAAATACCTGAGTGGAGGGAGATGTCGAAGACTCTCATTGTCAAGTTGGAGGGAATGGGCATCTAGCATTTGACTGTTCATGAATGGAAATCACTAGAACCATTTGCTGATAAGATCACTATTTACTGATCTGGCTAGCATGAATTTGTTAAGAGGTCATTTCTTTTTTAATTAATTAATTTATTGATTGATTTTATTCTACTCTTAGCAAAGATCTCATTTATGTTTGTTGTTGTTCTTGTTGTTGTTGTTGTTTGTTTGTTTTGTTTTTTGAGACGGAGTTTTGCTCTTGTTGCCCAGGCTGAAATGCAATGGCACAATCTTGGCTCACTGCAACCTCCACCTCCCAGGTTCAAGTGATTCTCCTGCCTCAGCCTCCAAGTTGCTGGGATTACAGGCACCTGCCACCACTCCTGGCTAATTTTTGTATTTTTAGTAGAGATGAGGTTTTGTCATATTGGCCAGGCTGGTCTCAAACTCCTGACCTCAAGTGATCCACCTGCCTTGGCCTCTCAAAATGCTGGGATTACAGGCGTGAGCTGCTACGCCTGGCTTAAGAGAGAGTGTCTAAGGCCCAATGGAAGTAACAGCAATCTCCTCTGAAAAATATCTCAAGGCAGTAAGAAATACATGACAGAACAGAAAGACTATCCTCAGATCCTCTGTTACACAGGTAGATACTGACAGGTGAATGTTATAAATTTATAGGCTCAGCATATTAACAAACAAAACAAATCAAGACAAAAATTTTAGCTAAAACAATTTTCCCTGTTTTATGTTTTGTTTTTGTTTTGCCAAAAGCCTTAAAGACCAGTCTTTGGTACCTGCTTTGTGTTAAAATTGTATGAGTTCTCTACAATGTTAGCCAACCTAGGGAGAAAATCAATATGAATCTATGCTCCAAAGATATAACTGATATGAACCTATATTTTCCAAAGCTATAACAGGTTGTCACAGTTTATGAAACAAAACGCTTTAATTAGAGGATCATTTGTTGGGGTTTAATCATTAAGAATTTCTTCTTGGCTGGGCGCAGTGGCTCATGTCTGTAATCCCAGCACTTTGGGAGGCCAAGGTGGGTGGATCACTTGGGGCCAGGAATTCAAGACCAGCCTGGGCTATATGGTGAAACCCCATCTCTACTAAAAATACAAAAATTAGCTGGGTGTGGTGGTGGGTGCCTATAATACCAGCTACTTGGAAGCCTAAGTCAGGAGAATCTCTTGAACCCAGGAGGCAGAGGTCACAGTGAGCTGAGATGGCACCATTGCACTCCAGCCTCTCCAGCCTGGGCAACAAGAGCGAGACTCTGTCTCAAAAAAAAAAAATCTCTTCTTAGTTTATAAAGCATCCCTGAAAACGATACTTTATCTTCTCCTGGCTCAGTATCAGTTACCAAATAACTGAGAGAGAAGAAAAAAGCATTCCTGTGGGCATTCAAGACAAATTTCAGCCACTTATACTTAGGGCTGACTTTGCCTTCCTTTCTGATGCAAATCTGTGTTGAATAATAATATAAGCAATAATAGCCATCGAGGTCAGACCCTGGACTGTTTGCGTGCCTTAGCTTATTTAATATATCCAACATTAATAGGAGGTAGATATTATTCATTCCCATTTTAGTTATGAAGAAACTGAGGTTTAGAGGTTCAATAACAAGACTAAACTCAGCTACTAGCCAAGTAACTGGACTTGAGCCCAAAGCTCTTCATGATTAGCTTATACTGTTATTTGTTTATAACAAATTTATCCTCCAGTTTATAACTTCTTTCTAATTGAATCTATTAGGATCAGTGATCTAACGAAAGTGTGGACCAGAAAACAGCAACGACACATTTAAAAGATGCAGCATGTGAAACTGTACAGAGAGCAGACGTTGGGGAGGCACCTCCAAAGGGGACCATGGCCATCAGCCCTGCTCTAGATTAGATCCCTCTTCCTTATGTGTTCTCTGAGCGTCCTCTGCAGACCACTAGGTAACAATCATCACACCATGATTTTTGGTTTACATGACTGTCCAAATAGTTATAACCTGCCCAAAGGCAGGAGCCAAGTCTTAATTCTTTTTCTACTCAGAGTACCCAGCAAGGTGCTTAAAATATAGTTGGTTCTTGACAACTAATACTCAAATACACAACAATTAAGAGACGACTGGATGGAAGAAGTTGAAAAGAAGACTGGAAAGAAAGGATGAATATAAATCAACCACAGTTGGTGATGAGAAGAACATTGCTTTGTTTCTCTCAGCAGTTCTTTTTTATATTTTGTTTTCAGCGAGAGTCAGACGCTCCAAAGAGACTGCCTAAATTTGAATCTTGGCTCTAATCCATGCTGTGTGAACATGGGTAAGTGACCTAACTTTCTTAAATCTGTTTTCTTATCTGTAAAATTGGAATAACAATAGAATCCATCTTTTTTTAAAATCACTGAGCGGATTAAAGGTGATCATCCAAGCAAAGCTTTGAACATCCTACCTAGCCAGCCAAGATTATTTTATTATTCTGATAACCAGGGTGTCAGGGCCATCTTTCTCCGATAACATTCTTATGTCACCAAGTTTTTGCTGCTTATTTCCTTTTCTACAATTAAGTGGTGGTCTCCTCTCCTGTGAAATTTTTTTTTATCCAGGCTGAAAATCAGTTCAAAATAAGTAAAGTTGGAAAGATGAAATTTGCCAACAAAGTAAGTTGATATTTCAGAATAGCGGATGTTTCCACTTGTGACCTCTCCTTGCCTCTTCTGTTTCCTATTGACTAAATCTGACCCTGACTGTGGAGGACATTCATATGCATAACTAGTGACATAACTAGACAAAATGATATCTGGTCAAACTACTCATAATGATCTGTCCAACCACTGGAAGAACTACTTTTCTCTCTAATAAACCATTAAATGGAATCTAAGAGTTTATATTGAGTCACCTAGTCAATAAAAATTCAAATTTAAACCAAGAGCAGATTATTCTTTTGTGTTTCACAATAACTAAGTATTCAAAAGATCTGCTTATAGATGTTCTGATTATAATCTTAAATATAGTTATGCACAATATCTTTTATTTCTCACAAAAAAGAATTAGAAAATCTAATTTTACCTTATAAGGTATAGATAGGTTGGGTTTCGGGTATCTCTATTTTGGTATTCCTATCATTACTAATAGAGACCAAAAAGAACCCATGAAAAAAAGAGAGTTTATCAAATCAATTAGACTTGTTAAGATAATTGCAAGGGATCCCAAAATGACAAGTAGTAGCACAGCTGTAAATGGAGAGGAGTGTCTATTAAGTGTGTTAAACAGCAAAGGCAGCTGGCCCTCTTGGCTCGCAAGATATATTGGTCTCGATGGTTCAGATATAGAAATCAGAAGGTTGCTAAATAATGAAGTAGAAATAGTAAAAGGCATAATCCACGGTAATGAGGGAAAAACTCGATTAGCCCATGTGATAGCTACAGCATCTTCAGAAAAACAAAAATACACACAAAAAAATGTGTTAAAAGAGATACTAATGATAAACTTTTAAATATTATTTCAAAATAAAAGCAAAAACTTAAGAAATTAATAACATTTAATTTTGCTTAAGTTTATTATTTCCTTAGTTACACCTATATAACACCTTACAAAGGTGTCTATTTAACCCCTATCACACTGTATAATAAATGGTTATCATTTTATATGTCTTCCCCAGTAGACCAAGAACGTTTTTGAGGACAAGGATAATCCATTTCTTTTCTATAAAACTAGTGCATCACTCTGTGACAGACATATAGTAGGCTTTCAGAAAATACTCGTGAAATGAATTGATTTTGTTGAATAGATGATTGAATCCATGCTTATTTTCTAAAGCTAGTTTATTGAGTCTGTATACTTACATTCAGAGTCCAAAAAGCACAGTGCAACATTACTGACACCGGAACGAGCCTTTCCCACATCATGGTGCAATTCGAAATGCTTAACAGAAAAAGGAACCATGTAGATGAAGAAAATAAATTACACACCATTAAAAATATGTATGACATTTGGGACTTGTCTAGAGACTAGTAGTTCTCAATTGGAAGTGAATTTACTCCTCAGGGTCATTTGGCAATGTCTGGAGACTTTTTTGGCTGTCGCAAGTGGGGAGGTAGGAGGTTGCTGCTGGTATCTAATGAGTAGAGGCCAAAGATGTTGCTAAACATCCTATAATGCATGGGACAGGTCTCTACAACAAAAAGTTATATAGTATAAAATGTTAGTGATACAGAAGAAGGATCAGGTGCAGCTCTGCCAGTGCTGGCTGGCAAAAACTATACCTCTTTCTACATAATCTTTAGCTCGATGCCACAAGTTATTTTTTTTTCTTTGTTACTCTTTTCCACATGTTGTTTCTTTTCTTTTAAAAATGATCTCATGTATGTTTTGGGTGAAAAGTACAATAAATAGCACTGAAGCACATAAAGTGAAAAGTAAACGTGCCTCTCTTCACCAACCCTCCATTCACGCGCAGCAAATGTCACTACTATTAACAGCTGTTTGGATCCTCTTCCAGAAATGTTGTATGAATACATAAGCATCTGTTAGGGTTGTGTATGAGCGCGCATGTATGTGTACACTCACTTAGGCATTTGCTCTTATTAATACATTTGCATGCATCTAATTATTCTAGCAAATTCTCAATATTCCATTATATAACTGTCAATTAGTTTATCTACCCATTTCATGTTGCTTTATTTGTAGTTTGTTTTCAATTTTTTTGCTAATATAAAATGTGTTTTAATGAAAACATGTATGCCTTCCATTCTTGATAGTTGGTCAAGTCTCCTTAGAGTAAATTTTTAGAAGTGGGACTCGCGAGTTCAAAGGTACGTATATTTTAAAATAAGGATGATATTACAAAATTGCCCTCTGAAAATAATTGCATTAATTTACCAATAAAAAATTCTAAAATTATCACTTTCTCTTCAAAATCCTTTTATTATTATTATTATTTTGTCTATCATTGGCTATCTTCAAAATTCTTAACCATACCTGGGTACTTGATACCAGCTACTTTTAGGCTGCATCTGGACAGGGATGCTCAGCTTCTGGTTTCATAAAAAGTATTTATTGTTTTAGATTATCTTGTCCTATGCCAGTTTTCTCCAGTTTTAAGTAAGGCATGGAACTCTCAAGAAAACCAAATGCAAGCACCACTGTCAGCAGCGTGTGGCAGGACTTCAGGAACAACGTAATCCTCAGTTTTCAAAGCTGGAACCAGGGTTCCTCACTAAGGTATTTCCACATGACTTGTTCTAGAGAACACCCTTCCCTTCTCAGTTGTGGAATTTATTCACAATAAAGGCTATTTTTTTTCCTAAGAGAAAAATAGGTGAAGAAACAAGTCAGAGTTCTGACATTGACACAGACAAAAACATTACATAATTAATACCACTATTTCTTTTTCTATGTAAACCACAAATATTAGAATCTAAAATTTATCACAGCCTGGTGTAATTCTTTCAATATTTCTTAAATAAAATGTAACATCCCATACATGCCACATACTAGATGCTCTATATCTGTCTAGAAACGTTTCACATTTTTTAACATACACTTGTTTTATTAAAAAAATGCATTCCTTAATCTTTAAAATTTCTTAATTTAAGAACCTATATTTGGGCCCAGTGGCTCACACCTGTAATCCCAGCTACTTGATTTGAGAGGCCAATAGGGAGAACCACTTGAGGTCAGGAGTTCAAGACCCACCTGGCCAACATGATGAAACCCTATCTTTACTAAAAATAGAAAAACTAGCCAGGCGTGGTGGCCCATGCCTGTAATCCCAGCTACTCGAGAGACTGCGGCACGAGAAGCACTTGAACTGTGGAGGTGGAGATTGCAGTGAGAGAGATTGTGCCACTGTACTCCAGCCTGGGCAACAGAACAAGACTCTGTCTCAAAAAAAAACAAAAAACAAACAAACAAACAAAAAATAACTATTTCTTTTGCTTATAACTTTCCCCCTTAATTTACAAATTTTGCAATTCATTAAAGAAAATTTGGAAAATTTAGTGCAAACAATAAAGTGAAAATCACCTACAATATCATCCCCATTGATCACCATTGTTAACTACTTATTTACTGTTTTATATCATCATATACATCCTGACTTTTTATTTATTATTGAATTATAAAGATTGTCCCTTTTCTTCAAGTATCTATCAACAATACCATCTTTTACAAATCACAGAAAGTTCTATCGTATAGATTTCCCATACATTTTTATGTGTTTCAAGCTTATTGGATATTTTTATGATTTTTAATTTTTGCTATCATACATAAAGCTATGATGACTGACCATATACATACATTTTTTCACATATGGCTCTGATTATTTTCTGAATTTAAATTTCTTGTACAATAAACATGCAAATATTTGGACTTAAAAATATTAATTCAGAATTTTTGTTAAAAGTCTAAAGATTATATGCCTGAAATAGTAAGCATTGTAGCCAAATTACAAGTGATGATGGTCAAAACTCTTCATGAGTCTTCCACACATGGCAAAACTACTGTGCCACCTACAAAACTGCTATAACCATTATGACACCAAAGGAGATATTCATGACTTTTTAACAACCTGTGTGGCCGGAGCACTGTCAGTCATAACAGATGCCAGCTTCAGTGAACTATAACAGCTGTACTAGCTGACCAGCAGCCCCGACCACACCCAAAATTAACTTTGTAAATTTATTCTTTACATAATCAAGGCAGTTAATGAATCACTGCTTTTTCTGATCTAGTTTTGCATTTGGTTTGTTCCCACAGACACTCAGAAGCTTGATTACATCTAGTTCATAGGTCCCTAAGACACCTAGACCATTACGAATCAACACTAATGCCATATGGCAGCATCCTGCAGGGCAGTAACATAAGAATTGAGGCAAAGTTTACCAGAATTTTATAGCAAAATCTCTCTTAGGTTTACCTCTGTGCCTCAAAGATTCACCAAAACAATAATAGCTGCTGAAAAGAGATTAGTCCTAAAGGTACTTGCTGATAGATTTATCTCACAAATGGTTTGATGCTGGCTTGAGGAAATTACTAGTCTTCTACTTTCCCTGTTTCTCATTTCTTTCCAAATTTTATTTTATTCTTTGAATCTGTTATTTATTTTTAAATGTGTATTTCTTTAAGATTTTCTCATTCTTTTATTCTTTATTCTACAATTTGTTCTCTAAGATAGCTATTTTTTGTCAGATTTCCACTATGTTCAGGATATTTTGCCACCATAAATTTTAGAGTTGTTTGTGGTAAACAACCATATTATTTTAAACATCAATATTAATCATATGCATCAATTGAACATTAGCATCTACTCTTCTAACTGCCAATGTTCTACATTTCAAATTGATCATTCTTTGTGACACCTAGAACACTGAGACTTAAACATTTTGAAAGTTTAAAAATAGATGTAAACACTGATTACACAGTATCACTCTCGTGAGATGAGATCATGAAAGGAATACTAATATTTTGAATCTGATCTACACCATACATCAACATTATATACATCTTCCCATATTATGAGAAAAGGCACAACCATGCTTAAAGATGAATCTCCTTTCTAAGATAAATCATTCCCTTTGGCACTCTCTTACTTTAGAAAATTATAAATTGATTCTATATGTAGGGCAATGAACAGTAAAGAGAGATTCTGGCTGTTGAAATGATAATTAAGATATGTTGAAAGGACCGGCACTTTATTTATTGTTTTAGCCATTTGCATACAAATCGGAAGAGAGGATTTCCCTGGGTGTCAGAACAGTCAGGTGGGAAATGTTAACCAGTAAATAAACTACAGTCACCAGAGATAACGCAGTAAATATGCATTTGGGAATTGTTGTTCTGGGTTTCTTCAGCTCCCCTATAACACATAAGAGGACAAAATCATAATTGGTAAACATTATTTCTAAAATTCATTATTTTTATATTACTATTTTTGTATTTGTATAAATTTATGCGGTCAAGCATGATTTTATTATATGCATAGACTGTATGGCCGTCAAGTCAGGGTTTGAGGGTATTTGTCACCTGAATAATGTATACTGTACTCATTAAGTAATTTTACATTGTCCACCTCCCCACTTCCTCTCCCTTCCAAGTCTCTATGGCTCATCATTTCACTCTCTACATTCATAAATACACATTTTGTAGTTAATTATGAGTGAGAAGGTATAATATTTGTCTTTCTATTTTTGAGTTATTTCACTTAGGATGGTGGTCTCCAGCTGCCTTCATGTTGCCGAAAAAGACATGATTTCATTCCTTTTTATGGCTGTGTAGTATTCTGTGGTATATATACTACATTTTCTTTATCCAATTATTTATTGATGGACACTTAAGTTGATTCCATATCTCTGCTACTGCAAATCGTGTTGTGATAAACATGAGTGCAGGTATCCTTTTGATATACTGATTTATTTTCCTTTGGGTAGATACTCAGTAGTGGAATTGCTGGATCAAATGGTAGTTCCATTTTTAGTTCTTTGAGAAATCTCCATACTGTTTTCCATAGACATTATACTAATTTACATTCCCACCAGCATCGCTTCATGTGTCAAGAATTGGGCTAGGCTCTTCGAATTCATTCAGCCACCACCACTACACATACACTAACACACACACACATACACACACACACACACACAGTTTAGACTGCTGCACACCCACACCCCTAATATAGCTAAATGAAGATAAAGATAAAATATGCTTCATTATCTCCATAGATGGTAACATTTCTGAAGAAAGACTTAAGAATGAAAAATGAAATCTGAGCCCATAAGTCCTGTACCATTTGAAGCCTACTTATGTGTTTAGTCTCATCTATTAAGTCATATGCACAAAGTTTGGATAGTGGGAATACGAAGGTGAGCAGAAACTACATGAAGTTTAACCTCAAGAAGAAGAGCTACACATGAGATAAATAATTGCATAAATAGAAGTTAAAACAGTAGTGACTATGGTAAGTGTCTATATGAAAAGAAACAAGGTGCTAGGAGATATATTATGTGACAATGTGATAGTTCCTCTTGCAATCTGTGTTTTATATATAGACAGACAGGCCTTTGCAGTTCCTCAACAATGTCATATCCCTTTTTGCCGTAGGGTCTATTCTCTTATGTGGAATGCTCTTTCTAGTTGCCTAGTTGGCCCCTACCCTTCCTTCAGATCTCAGGAAAACAATTGCTTCTTCTGGGAAAATAAGAAAGGAAACTCTCTTCCTGGCTAGCAAAATTTTCCTAGTTTACATTTCTCATACCATATATTGAAAGGAGTTAAAGAGCCCGTCATAAATTTATCTCTCCCTGTAGGCTCTTTTTAAAAAAATATATATATATATATATATTTTTAAGACGGGGTTTCACCATGTTGGTCAGGCTGGTCTTGAACTCCGATCGCAGGTGATCCGCCCGCCTTGGCCTCCAAAGTGCTTGGATTACAGGTGTGAGCCACCACGCCCGGTCTCCTGTAGGCTCTTGACCATTCCTTTATGCCAATATTAAGTGCAAAAAAAGCCAAAAAATTTGAAATTTACCATCATATAGAGTGGATTTTCTAGGACAGTCTTATTTTTAAATATTGTCCTATTCGTCCCACCACTTCCCCAAATTTTGTCCTACTCTGTGAATTGCTCTGTTGCATGATGAAATTATCATCTATAACCATAATATACAATGACACCCTGTGCCCTGCCCACTGGCAAGGAACAAAGAACAGACATCTGATCCACTGGAAGCCAATCATTTTCAGTATACAAGAAAATTTATCTCAAGAATTTGAATCAAAGGTCAAGAGAAAAGCAATGTAATGCTGTTTAAAAAGAAGGGAGGATGAGAAATTTTGTTTTTTAATTTACAGAACTTCTCTATTTTCTTTCATATTTATGTTTGTTTGTTTTTTTTTATATATAGAGATGGAGGTCTCACTTTGTTACCTGGGCTGGTCTTGAACTTCTGGCCTCAAGTGATCCTCCAGTCTAGGCCTCCCAGAGTGCAGATTAAAAATGTGAGCCACCACGCCCAGTCTGCTTCCCTATTTTTTGTTGCTCCTGAAGATTGGTTGCTCAAATCTTCCCTGAAATATAGCATTATTCTTCCAGTAAGTTCCCCTTTCATTGTTTAAGTTAATGTGGGTGGATTTCTGCTACTTAAAACCAAATCCCCCTTACTAATAAATATCTATCATTTGACTACATCAAATTTCTTTCATCTATGTCTGCCCAGGGGTTGGATCTAATGCCCATGGGGTATGCTAATCTGAGCTGATTAAGAACTCGAATACTAAAAAATTAGAAGGTTCTAATTTTAACCCTGCCTGCACCACTTACTAGTTGTGGGACTTCTGGACAATGTATTGATGTCAAGGTTTCAATTTCCTTATAGTGGAAACTATAGAGACAACAAAATTCCAATCCTAGTGTTTAGCACATAATAAGTGCTGAATAAATGGTTGTTATTAATTACTATAGTTATTAAAGCCCTGGGACAAAAAAAAGGGCAATTTTTTGGATTAACTGTACTTTCTTCTGAACCTTTTACTTGTTCTCATCACGTATTTGATTAGTAAAGAGGAGATAGAGATAAATTTAATCTATAATAAAAGATTATAATAGCCAGACAGGTGACAAATATCCTTGGCTCTTTAAAAGATGGGTATTCCGGCCAGGTGTGGTGGCTCCCATCTGTAATCCCAGCACTTGGGAGGTCTAGGCAGGTGGATGACTGGAGCTCAGGAGTTCAAGAACAGTCTGAGCAACATGGCAAAACCACATCTCTACTAAAAATGCACACATACACACAAAATAGCTGGGTGTGATGGTAAGTGCCTGTAGTCACAGGTACTCAGGAGGCTGAGGTGGGAGGATCAATTGAGCCCAGGAGGTCAAGGCTGAAGTGAGCTGTGGTTACACAGCTGCACTCCAGCCTGGGTGATAAAAAATAATTAAAAAAAAAAAAAAAAGTTGGCTATTCCTACACCTTGCAAGGTCACCTGCCTAGAAATCACTATTTTGCAGGTAAAAGTGTGACTCAAAACTTAGATATACTTAAGATTTATTTCATAAATTAACAACTCCAGGACACTGAAATTCCTCCCTTTTGTGCACCACCAGCAGCTTGTGAGGAATTCCACAATAGATAATAGGTTAGTATGAATAAATTCTGTAAATATATTTGCAGCTGACAATAATTATCTAACAATGAAACATCTCTGGCAACGGGATACAATGAAACTGGCTCAAGTAAAAATCCAGAAATATTGCTTCTAGCCTTGAAAGAGAGAAATAATGAGAGGAACTTTTGCTCTTTATGCCAGCTGCTGAAATTGGCCCATTTAATCACGAGCCACGTAAAACAGTAATCTCCTCATAGCTTTCTTTTCTCAATAACTTATTTTTAACTCAGTGCAAACTGACTTCCTCTTATGTTCAAAATTCACCAGTGACTTCTTACATTATCAAGATGGTGCTCTAACCAGTTCTCATGCTCCTTGACTTCTGAAGCATTTAACCAGATACATGATCCCCGCCTTTTGGAAACACA
The DNA here is from genome assembly GCA_963574635.1 of Cheracebus regulus. Taxonomy (NCBI): domain Eukaryota; kingdom Metazoa; phylum Chordata; class Mammalia; order Primates; family Pitheciidae; genus Cheracebus; species Cheracebus regulus. Next base: position 14,459 of record CAUYQU010021212.1, read on the forward strand.
TCGTGATTTTTCTCTATAATACTCTGAGCCTCCTCTGGCTTCCTCACTGAATCTTCTTTCTCTACCTCCTGCCTAAAAGTTGACATTGTTCAGTCATCTGTCTCCCTCCAACCCTATGCCATTTTGTCCTTCGTCTCTCTATGTTCTTGCCTTAGTAATCATATCTAATACCAAGACTCTCAAATGGAAACCACTTTGCAGTCACCCGAGGTTTCATGCCATGTCTTGTATCCATGCTGCATGCCTCTGTTCTCCACAGCTTCACTCACATTTTTCTGGAATTTTGTGAATTTGATTCAAATTGCCATCTTTCACGCTCAGTGACAGCAAAAAGTTGCCTTTGTCCTGATTTCCAAAGTAATTATATTGTTCCATTATGGCTACCTATTAAATACTATATCAAATTATTTGTTTATAAGGCACAGAATTTTAGTGATTTTAAACCATGAGGTACATTTTGCAGATTAAAAAAAAATGAGGCTGGAAAGGAGAAAATATTTGCTACAGTTGGTAATGGCAGACCCAAATCTAGGTATTGCCTCTCCTACTAGACTATAAGCCTCTTTGATAAAGACTATATCTTACTCATCTTGAGGCACTAGTATAGGGTTTTAAAAACAGTCTTTGAAAAGATAGTAGCTACTCAAATGATTTCAAGAATGATACATAAATTAGTGGCTGGAGATTAAAGAAAATTGTGTTCAATAGTTAAAAATCAGATGCATATTTAAATAACAAGGAAAAGAACTGGTTTTTTTAAAGAAGATTGAAGTTGAGAAAAAAATGAAATAAAAGAATGTGAAAAGTCCTTAAGGGTATGGGAGGAAAAATATAAGGAGTTCAGGGAAAAGACTGACTTTGAAAATGAAAAAATGAAAACTTCTGTTCTGGCATTGAAGGAAAGGATGTTAAATATAGCCTCAGAGGAATCTAGAATATCTATGCTTCTCTACTCTTTAAAGATACTTAAGAACCTACAAAGGACATTCCTGGGCAAGATGATGGCCTAATAGGAACAGCTCCGGTCTGCAGCCCCCAGAGAGATCAACGCAGAAGGCGGGTGATTTCTGCATTTTCAACTGAGGTACCTGGCTCTTCTCACTAGGACTGATTAGACAGTGGGTGCAACTCTTGGAGGGCAAGCAGATGCAAGATGGGGTGTCACCTCACCCAGGAAGCCAAGGAGTTGGGGAATTCCCTCCCCTAGCCAAAGGAAGCTGTGAGGGACTGTGTGGTGAGGAACAGTGCATTCTGACCCAGATACTAAGCTCTTCCCAAGGTCTTTGCAACCCACAGACCAGGAGATTCCCTCATGTGCCTACACCACCAGGGCCCTGGGTTTTAAGCACAAAACTGGGTGGTCATTTGGGAAGACATCAAGCTAGCTGCAGGAGTTTTTTTTTTCCCACCCCAGTGGCGCCTGGAATGCCAGTGAGACAGAACCGTTCACTCCCCTGGAAAGGGGACTGAAGCAGATAGGGTTTCAGCATGTTGGCCAGGCTGGTCTCAAACTCCTGACCTCAGGTGATCATTTGCCTCCACCTCCCAAAGTGCTGGGATTACAGGTGTGAGCCACTGTGCCCAACCTAGTAAAGTATTTCTCAATTGTCCCCTAAGAGTAAGTGAAAGTAAAATTACTTGGTTTTGCTTTGGTTTGAGAAAACTGGCTATTTTCTGGCAGATTGCATCCAAGAAAATTCACTAATAAGACTATATATAATGATATAGGGCTGGGCACAGTGAATGGCTCGTGCCTATAATCCCAGCACTTTAGGAGGCTGAGGTGGGTGGATCACCTGAGATCAAGAGTTTGAGACCAGCCTGGCCAACATGGTGAAACCCTGTCTCTACTAAAAATGCAAAAATTAGCTGGGCGTGGTGGTGACCACCTATAATCCCAGCTACTTGGGAGGCTGAGGCAGGAGAATTGCTTGAACCTGGGAGGCAGAGGTTGCAGTGAGCCGAGATTGCACCACTGCACTCCAGCCTGGGAAACAGAACCAGACACTGTCTCAAAGAAAATAAATTATATAGATTTCAGTAAACACAACTAGGTCCATGTCCCAAATGAAACCATGCCTTCTTTGCCGTTTCAGAGAGCAAGACCTGGGAGTAGGAAAAGAATACCAGAAATCTCTCCATAAGAGTGTTATCGAAGCAGGCCTGTTTGTTCACTGCACAGTATGCCAATGACTAAGATGATGCGGTTTCCAAAGAGAAGAGTTGGGAGAACAGGTCTCAAATCTGCCTCCCCAAAGATGGGGTTTAAGAATATTTATGGGATCAAGGAGCAGAGTGATCTGAGGCATGGAGAAAGGTGACTGGGGGTGAGGAAAAGTGAAATAATGGATGTTCTGTGCAAGCACAGTCAAGCTTCATGGTTCCTCACAGGATGGATGTTCAAAAAACAATAATGTTACCATGATCTGAGGGTGGAGCTTAGAAATGGCATTCTGATGTCAAGAGGTCACTCATCGGACATTCGTGGAGGCCCACCCAGGAAGAGGGGTGGTGGTCTCACCCAGTTTAAACTGGACAAGAGTTGACTCTAGGTTCCTGAAAAACAATATAGGCAACTGCTACCATTGTGACCCATACATACGTCAGAGATGATATCTGTAGGGAAGCTCAGGGAGTCTTATGGTATATTGCTTAGCTATGTGACATTCGTTTAGAGTTAGTAATCCTTTAAAACAATGAAACCAGCTGAAAACAAGTTAAAGTTTGACAAGTCAGGTCTACCTTGGCTGCAAGATGAAGTAGAAGCCTGGGACAAAGGTGACCACCGTCCCACCAATAAATTCCCCCCCCTAACTATCTGCTTTGAGGGAAGATAGTGAGGGAATCCACTACCCTTGGATCTCACAACAGATAGTGAGATAGATCTCACTATCTCACAAGATAGTGAGGGAATCCACTACCCTTGGAAAATAAGTAAGTCCAGGGGAAGAGCCAGGGCCACCAAATGGGAGTGTGGTTGCTTTGTAGTTGTTACCTTGGCTAGTCTGAACCACATTTCCCCAAATTCTCAATTAGAATGTACCATAAGGAAGATGTTTGTGTGAGATTTGGAGTACAGAAGTGAAACAGCAATTGTTTATGTAGTTCACACTGATAAGAAATTTCCCTATGACCAAACTTCAGTCAGGCTCCTTTGTGCTCTCTTCCTGACCAGGCCTCATCTTTGGCCAGCTAAGCTCAGCTTAGCAAGAATCTCCTCACCCTGGATATGTAATCAAGCTTCTCTTGGCGACTGTCCGTCCATTAACCCCCTCATTCTGTTCATTGGCTACAAACCCCCAGCTGTCTTTGCTGTATTCAGAATTGAGCTCAGTTCTATAGTGAAGTCTCTCTCCCTTACTTCACTAGCTCAAATGAAATCTGTCTTGCTATTTTTAATAAATACTTAGTGCAGTTTTTCTTGTACAACATACATCATTTAATATGTGACGGCCCACATAATTGCTGTCATTGTCAGGTATCTGCTGGCTTTCCTCATTAATGTATGGTTGTGACTGAGCCTACAATTGCTCCACCTTCTGTGCAATCCTCCTTCAACTTCTTCAGCTCCTGGGTCAAGCGTGTATATTTAGTTGCATGCTGATGGCCTTCAACTTCTTCAAGATACCCACACCATTGAGGTCATAAGTCATGAGAACTGACACAGATTTCAGTCCCTCTTCCTTGTCTTCAACTCATGCCTATGAGTTCCCATTTGTTTTTGCTCTTCCCCACTTTTGCATATATCGCCCTTTCTGGTTTACTTGAACTTCAAGTTCCCAGCATTGGACTTGACAATAGCCTTGTAGAGACTGCTCAACTACCTCCCATAGTTGCTTAACGTCAAACCTCTGTAACAGAGCAAATCTTGTTAATTTTTATACATATCTAAATAGGTGATAGAGACAAGATTCAGATATAGATATAGGTATAGATATAGAAAGACATAGATGTAGATTTAGAGGCTCTGCTTCTCTGATTGATTCCTGACTAGTAGAAGTAGTGAAAGACTATGGCATGTTATGCATCCCTGGTGCACTACAGTATTCAGGGAAGTCCATGACTCTGAAAATGAAGAATGTAAGATAAGAGATAGGCTGGGAGATCAATCCCCATTTCTGTTCACCTTCAAGGATATCAGAGATTCTCCAAACTCAGGAGATATATTCCTTGAAGCAGTGCCCTCTAGTCTGAGGATATTCTTGGACATTCTGTGTGGAGCTACTATTATACATCAAAGAAGAAGTTGTGTAAGTTATCCAATATTAGGCTCAGCCGTATAGCTCCTTCAGGGCCCAGATGAATATCTTTCACACAACATGTAGGTATGTTCGGCTTTTGGACAAGAACTTTAGAAAGCTAACTGAAAAACTGTCATGTTAATATCATCTTATAAAGGACTTGTGAAATAGGAGACTGAAAACAACAAAAAGGAGATGTACTGAAGGACATTAAGTGTTGCCACCTGAAAGTTTACAGTGACGTTTCTTTCAAACTTTATTTTTCTTTTTCTGTAATTACACTACTAAGAGAAGAGCTGTCATGATGACAGGCCTGAAAGTGTCAATCTTACAGAGTATATATTATTAACTCAATTGTACACCTATGCAAAAAAACGTTTAAAGGTTTTAGGAAACTTGTCCATTTCATCTCTCTTAGAAGAGCCAGGATTTACATATAGTCCTGGGTTATCCAAAGCTTATGATCTTTATAGGCATACCTCAAACATCTTGCAGGTTCAGTTCCAGACCACCACAACAAAAATGAATATTATAATAAAGCAAATCACAGAAATATTTTGGGTTCCCAATGCATATAAGAGTTATGTTTATTCTATATTATAGTCCTTTAAGTGTGTAATAGCATTATGTCTTTAAAAATGTACATGCCTTACTTTTAAAATCCTTTATTGCTAAAAACAAAAAAAAATGCTAATGATTGGAGAGAGATCCAAGATGGCCAATTAGCAACAGCTCAGGATTGTAGCTCCCAGGGAAAGCGCAGAGAGCGAGTGGATGCCGCACTTTCAGATGAATTTTTGTTGCCCACAGACTGGGAGATTCCCGGCAGAAGAGCCCCACGGGTCGCCAGCACGACTCTTTTGGCCAGCGCAGCTGTTTTGCCAGCGCCCCGGCGCAGCGCTTCTCAGTGCAGAGTATACGGGACTGGGTGCCCTTTTAGTCAGACGGGGCTGGTCCCATCCCCACAAGGAGAACAACAGTTGGAAGCGCTGAGGACTGAGAGTTTCACAGCAAGCACAGCCGAACCCGGGAAGGTCCAGCTCTGTGGGGAACTGGCGTCTGCCAAAGGAAAACTAAGAAACAGAAAAACTTCATCACCCAGCAGAAAGAGATCCAAGATGGCCGATTAGCAGTGGCTCAGGATTGTAGCTCCCAGTGAAAGTGCAGAGAGCAAGTGAACGCCACAATTTCAGAAGAATTTTTGTTGCCCCCAGACTGGGAGATTCCGGGCAGAGGAGCCACATGGGTGACCAGTGCGACTCTTTTGGCTGGCACGGCTGTTTTGCCAGCACCCCGGTGCGGCGCTTCTCAATGCGGAGTGTACGGGACTGGGTGCCCTTTTAGTCAGGCTTGGCTGGTCCCATTCCCACAAGGAGAACAGCAATTGACAGCGCTGAGGACTGAGAGTTTCACAGCAAGCACAGCCCAACACAGGAAGACCTAGCTCTGTGGAGAAGGGGTGTCCGCTGAAGGAAAACTAAGAAACAGAAAAAACTTCATCACCAACATGCCAGACGTCCACTCAGAGACTCAATCTGAAAGTAGGCAATTACAAAGATGAAAGATGAATAAATCCACAAAAATGGGAAGAAACCAGTGCAAAAAGGCTGAGAACACCCAAAATCAGAATGCCTCTCCTCCTACAGGGGATCGCACCTCCTCATTAGCAAGGGAACAAGATCTGACGGATAATGAGTGTGATGATCTGTCAGAATCAGGCTTCAGAAGGTGGATAATAAGAAACTTCTGTGAGCTAAAAGAACATGTTCTAACCCAATGCAAAGAAACTAAGAACCTTGAAAGAAGGTTTAATGAAATGCTAACGAGAATGGACAACTTAGAGAGGAATATAAGTGAATTGATGGAGCTGAAAAACACAACATGAGAACTTCATGAAGCATGCA
>CAUYQU010021213.1:0-10613 GCA_963574635.1 Cheracebus regulus
GTTGCAGGATAAGTCAGACATGTGAAAGTCCTTTAGTGGGGTTCCTCTATAACTATCTGGGTAGTCACACTTATAAGAATCAGGCCAGCCCTCTACCACTTCACTTGATACTTGGCCTATATTTCTGACAAATTCTCTTAGCTCACAGGTACAGTGGAATGGATTGTTCCCTGCATTTATTGACCTCATCTTCTGGCAGCTCTGGAAGAAATCAGTAGATGGGTGGGAAACTGAATTGTGATCAATGATCAACACAGAAAGCCTGCTAAAGCTGCCACATCCAGGAAGATCAGTTAAATAATTGAAAGCAACATTGAGTTCCTGCAAAGCTTCCAGTTTTATGACATGTTTAGGAATGCTCTTTATTTTATTGCTGTGAAGATCGAGTACCTTGATCCTGGGAGGTAAACATCGGAAAACAGAGTCAGTAAGTATATTTGAAGACAAATTTAACACCACTATACTCTCAACCCAAGTGCAGTTTTCCTTATGTCTACCAGACTCCAAAGAATTCCAGCTAACATCCAGTATTTCCAAAGATGGCATATCCTTAGTCATGAGACCTACTTTGAAAAGGTCTTTTAATCCATTCTTTCGTAAGATAAGTGTCTCCAATTTAACTAATGTGGAACATTTTTCAAAAATACTGTCTGTGAAAACATTCTGGGTAAAGTTCAAAAACTTGAATGTGCTTGGTGCATGAGGACACAGCATGTGTATAAATGGTGTATCCGAAATGGTTAACATCATAATGTTCATCTCGGAAAACACTGTGTACAACGCTGTCTGTGAATAAAGAAAAACTTGGTTTGTGATATGTTCTATTTTCAATGCTTTCAATGTTGTTTTAGAATAAGTAAAATATTCTTTGGAAATGCTTTCAATTATTGTTAAATTGTAAATATTGAGATATTCCACAGGTTTGGGCCAAAGATATTGAAAGATTCTAACCAGGCATTTCCAAGTTGTTTCCATGTGGTTGAGGGTAAAATTCAGTAAGGTTGGACCTCTGGTGAGTTCTGATAAAAAATTAATGAAAACTTGACAGTTGTCGTCATTCAATTTAATATTCATCAGTTGTAAGCACCCTAGAGTATTAACCGATATGCTCACTTGGATAGAGAATAAACTATTTGGGTGAAAAACAAGGTGAAGTGTTTTTGCATTCAGAATTTGTAGACTTTCTGTCTCATTTTCTTTCACATAATAATTTCTTAAATCCAGAAGGATATAACTTAAACGCAAGTGAGCAATTGGCAGCAAATCTAATCTTTGTAGCTTCATAGCACTCAATCCCAAGAAATTCAGTTGCGACAAGTTGCCAAATTCCTTACAGATGGGCAGAGCCTTGAAGTCATTGAATGAGAGATCTAAATGCCTGAAACTCACAATAGGATGGCAAGAGATCCTTTGCAACTGATTATGAGATAAGTCCAAGTATTCCAAATCCTGATTGAACTTGAAGACACTTAAATCAAGTAGCTGGATTCTGTTATGGGAAAGTCTCAAAACTTTCAACTCTGACAGAAAGCTTATGTCAGAAACCTGAAGCTCAGATATGTGGTTCTGAGACATATCTAAGACTTCGGTTTTCAGCGGTAGGTCTTTTGGAACATGAGTAAGGCCTCTTTTTGACTTGTCTACAGCAAATTCACTTTCGTTGGAGAACTGGATGATGGTTCCAACTATTATGATCATAAGGCAAACAAAACAGGAGCTTTTCACAATAGGTTCGTTGTCTTTGGTCATGATGTTGCAGCGGCTATCCTAAAGGGTTGTTGTTCTTGAGAACATCTTGATATGAGTCCAAATTCTAGAAATATAATATACATTAAGATGAACAAAGATCAGATGGTTACTCTCAAACCTCCACTTACTAACCATGAAATCTAAATGATTTATTCATTCACTAGTAGAGTCATTTCTGTCCATATAATTTTTTTTTTTTGAGACGGCGTCTCGCTTTTGTCGCCCAGGCTGGAGTGCAGTGGTGCAATCTCAGCTCACTGCAACCTTTGCCTCCTGGATTCAAGCGATTCTCCTGCCTCAGCCTCTCAAGTAGCTGGGACTACAGGCGTGTGTCACCACGCCGGCTAATTTTTTGTATTTTTAGTAGAGACGGAGTTTCACCATGTTAGCCAGGATGGTCTCGATCTCCTCAGCTTGTGACCCACCCACCTCAGCCTCCCAAAGTGCTGGGATTACAGGTGTGAGCCACCGCTCCTGGCCGTCCCCATAATTTAATATGATACTTTTTATTACCAGTTATATAGCTTGCTCATGCCAGAAGGAGCAATACAGACCTTGTTATCAAAGAACTGTGGTTGTGTGTTTTGACCTGTCTGGTTGCTGCCTGAGGGAGTCACACTCAGGCGCTTGCCTTTGTTTTGCACACCTTAGAACTTTCTTAGGGCTGGAGCAGCCTCCTGGGTGGTGTTTGTTATAAACATTTAAAGGCAAATATACTCCTGAGCAAGGGCTAACAGCGGGGGCAAGCAGTGGACACACCAAAAACCCTGGGAAATATGCAAAGATATATGGAAGAAAAAAGGCTTTAGAAATCTCTGTATATAGCAGGGAGTCTAGAAGTTCACCAGTGTGCCCAAGCCTGGACACATGCTCAGAAGAGACCTGAGAAAATCCTAAACTTTCACCCCTGGCTGATCTCTAGCTTCCATGCATGCAGAAAGTCAAGTCTAAGGTGGAGTTGTGAATAGTCTGGCTAAGCATTGAGAAAGTGCTCCAACACTGCCAATCTGCAAAGATCAGGAGAGTTTTTGGTGTTGCTTTTGGTGTTTTGTTTTGTTTTTGTTTTTGCTCCAGATGTTTAAAGAAATCTCAAGTCACTAGCTGACCACTAAGCTAACCGGACAGAGAATTTAATAGCCACACATGACAAAGAATAGTCTTTATAAAAAATATTTAGAAAAGTCATTAAACAAGCAACTACAAGCCACAAGAAGCAACAATACACTCTGGGAAAGGGAAGACAGGCATGCCTGTAATCCTAGAACTTGGGGAAGGCAAGGCAGGCAGATCACTTGGGCCAGGAGTTCAAAGCCGGTCTGGGCAACATGGTGAAACCCCATCTCTACAAAAAATACAAAAATTAGCTGGACATGGTGGCATGTGCCTATAGTCCCAGCTACTTGGGAGGCTGAGTTCGGAGGATTGTTTGGGCCTGGGGAAGTCGAGGCTGCAATGAGCCGTGATCACACCACTGTATTTCAACCTGGGTGACAGAATGAGACCCTGTCAAAAACAAAAAACAAAACAAAAAAAACACCCTCTGGGAAAGGGGAACAGAATTTGATTTCTAGAGCTACCTCATTCTAGTGTTTAAAATGTCTGGAGGAAAAAAAAAAAAAAGAATCACTAGCCCCCAGATTTGCCAGTGGACTTGCTCTAGATTTTGCCCTGAAGTTACACAAACTCTGCAAAAAGCAAATGGAAAGAGACTGTTGTCTTTTTGATTGTGTAACTTGGCATTAAAGGAATCTCTAATTTATTTGCTTTTAAAAAATTAGCCACGCAAAGAAACAAGAAAGTACTGTTCATTCACAGGGGGAAAAAAAATTAAAAGAACAAAGTCAGATAACTGACATTACCTAACATTAAGACTTACTGCAAAGCTACAGTAATCAAGGCAGTGTGGTTTTGGTGAAAGAATGTACAAATAGATCAAATGACTAGAATACAGAGCTTAGAAGTAGATCCACACAAAAATAATTAACTGCTGTTTGACAAAGGAGCAAAGGCAACTTAGTGGAGAATGGATAGTGTTTTCAACAAATGGTGATGGAGAAAGTAGACCCCCACATGAAGAAGAAGGAGAAAGAGAAGAAGAAGAGGAGGAAGAGGAAAAAGGAGGAGGAGGAGGAAGTTAAACACAAACCTTACAGTTTTCACAAAAATTAGGTCAAAATTAACCATAGACATAAATGTATAATGCAAAACTATGAAAATTCTAGAAGATAGCATAGGAGAAAATCTAGGTGACTTTGGATTTGGTGATGACTTTTTAGGTACCACATCAAAAACATAATTCAAGAAAGAGAACACCGTTAAGTTGGACTTCATTAAAGTTAAAATGTTTGCTTTGCAAAAGAAACTGCAAGAGAGTGAAAAGACAAATCACAGACTGAGAGAAGATATTTGCAAAACACATATATGATAGGGACTTGTATCCAAAATATGCAAAGAACTTTTGAGCTCCACAATAATAAAACAAACAATCTAGTATTTAAATGGGCACAAAAATCGAAACAGACACCTCACCAAAGAAGATCTACAAAGAGCAAATACACATATAGATAGCTATTCGACATCATATGTCATCAGGGCGTTGCAGATTAAAACAGCAATGAAATTACACTACACTTATGAGAATGGTTAATATCCAAAAACAACATCAAATGTTGGTGAGGATGTGGAGCAACAAGAACTCTCTTTCACTGTTGGTGGGGATGCAAAATTGTGCAGCCACTATGGAAGGCAGTTTGACAGTTTCTTATAAAACTAAGCATAGTCTTACCATATGATCCAGCAAATCACATTCCTGGATATTTAATCAAAATAACTGAAAATTTATGTCCACATAAAAGCCTACACGTGGATGTTTATAGAAGCTTTATTCATAACTGCCAAACATTGGTAGCAACAAGATACCCCTCAATAGGTAAAAAGATGAACAAACTGGTACATTCACATGATAAAATATTATTCAACAATTAAAAACTGAGCTGGATAAGCTATAAAATGGCTGAATAGAGGCATCTAGCACTCACCCCCTCTGCAAAGAACTAAAACAGTGAGCAGATAATAACACATTAAATGAGCACCTAAGAGAAAACACTGGAATTCAGTAGGGAAGTGACAGTGGACCTCTGAAGCATGGAAGAAGAGGGAAGGGAAGCAGCCAGCCCAGCTGGGACTAGCTCTGAACCAGGAGGAAGTCCCTATTCCAGGGAAAGGATAACTGAGAGATCTTCAGAGATCCCCATTTCCAGCATGGACTCCTGTAATCCTAGCCATGAGTAGCCCCTTGGCCCTCACAGGCCCTGAGACTATCTGGAATCTATGCAATGGCATCTGTTCCACAATGGGACTTCACATTGGGTCCCACATAACCCATGCCCTGACACCCAAACAGCTTCAGCATAGTGCTATTTTAAGAGTCCAGCCCTCACCATACACATCCTGTTCTGGGGCCCAACAACCCTGAATCTCCATACCCCTGAAGCCCCACTGATACTCTCCTACATCCAGCTAGAGGGCTACAGTATTGTAATGCCAGCTAAACCCAGCAGTGCAGCTAGGTCCCCAGCACTCTAGCCTATGCAATGCCCTACAACCCAGGAAACAGGAAGCGCAGTGCACTTAGTGGCTCTCCCTGGGACAAAGGGAGTCAAAATATGCATTCCCCAGAGCCTAAGCACTACCTGCTCAGGGCCACTGACACAGCAACCCCACCTCCCCTAGCAACAGGACCACCTCACACCTACATATGCCTTTAAGGGGCCTGAGAACAGGTACACCATGCCCTCTACTGCTAGTGCCTGCCTGCCACTGCCATGGCCAACATTTATCCACACATACCACATGGGGTCCTGGGGACTGGCTTGCCCAGCCTGCTGCTGCCACTGCTGCTGCCTGTGTGTGCCACTTGGGGGCCAGAGGGTTGACCCACGTTTTCTACTGCTACAGTTGATGCCACACAAATTATGCAAGGGCCCAAGAACCTGCCTTCCCACTTGGTCCATTACTGCCACTGCAAGCATCCAAATAAATCTCCTGGAGGCTGAAGGACCTCCTGCCTGGACCTATCACCACCAGTGTCCACATACATCACTCAGGGGCCTGAGAAAGGCAAGCCCAGGCCACTGCTGCCATCACTGGTGCCTGAGTACAGACCTGCCTGGTGTCCCCATTTGAATTCCACAAAACTTTTAACAAACAATTAATACCAATTTTTCTCAAACTATTCAAAAAAATTGAAGGAATTCCTCCTAACTCTAATTCTACAAAGCCAGCATTTTTCTGATACAAAAACCAGACAAGGGCTGGGTGCAGTGGCTTACACCTGTAATCCCAGCACTTTGAGAGGCTGAGGCAGGCAGATCACCTAGGGTCAGGAGTTTGAGATCAGCCTGGGCAATAGAGTGAGACTCAGTCTCAAAATAAAAAGAAAAGAAAAGAAAAGGAAAGGAAAGGAAAGAAAGAAAGAAAAAAAGAAAGAAGAAAGAAAGAAAGAAAGAAAGAAAGAAAGAGGAAGGAAGGAAGGAAAAGAAAGAAAGAAAAAAAGAAATCAAGAAAGCAATCCTATCTGCATAGCTACAAGACAATTAAAATACCTAGGAATAAACTTAATCAAGAAGGCAAATGGTCCCTATGACAAAAACTATAAAATACTGATGAAAGAAATTGAGAACACAAAAAAATGGAAAGACATCCCATGTTCATAGATTGGAAGAATTAATACTGTTAAAATGACTTCACTACTCAAAGCAATCTACAGATCCAATGCAATCCCTATCAAAATACCAATGATATTATTTACAGAAATATAAAAAAAAAAACCTCAACATTTCTATGGAACTACAAAACACCCCAAATAGCCAAATCAATGCTGAGGAAAAAGGACAAAGCTGAAGGCATCACACTACTTGACTTCAAAAGATACTACAAAGCAAAAGTAGCATGGTATTAGTACAAAAACAGATACACAGACCAAGAAAACAGAATACAGAACACAGAAATTAATACACACTTTTACAGCCAATCAATTTTCAACAAAGATGCCAACAACATATAATTGGGGAAAGGCTGCTCTCTTCAATAAATGGTGCTGGCTTCACATTTGTTCATATGTATAAGAATGAAACTAGACCCCTATTTCTCATCATATACAAAAATCAACACAAAATGGATTAAAGACTTAAATGTAAGACTTAAAAGTATAAAACTACTAGGAGAAAACAGAAGAAATGCTTTAGGACATTGGTCTAGGTAAAGATTTTATGGCTAAGATTCCAAAAGTACAGGCAACGAAAACATAAATAAACAAATGGGACTATATTAAACTGAAGAACTTCTGCACAGCAAAGGAAACAATCAACAGCATGAAGAGATGACAGGGTTAAATGGGCGAAAATGTTTGCAAACTAATCATTCAATAGAGACTAATAACTACAATATACAAGGAACTCAAACAACTCAACAGCAAAACATAAAATAATCCTATGAAAAAGTAGATAAAGGGTTTGAATAGACATTTCTCAAAAGAAGATATACAAATGGCCAACAGGTATATGAAAAAAAAATGGTCACCATGAATCATCAGGGAAGAGCAAATCAAAACCACAATGAGATATCATCTCATTCTAGTTTAAATGGCTATCATCAAAAAGACAATAAATAACAAATCCTGGTGAGAATGAAGAGAAAAAGGAACTCTTATATGCTGTTGATGGGAATGTAAATTAGTACAGCCATTATGGAGAACAGTATGGAGATGTTTCAAAAAACTAAAAATAGAAGAAACATGCAATCCGGCAACCCCACTTTTGGATGTTTATCATAAAAAACGGAAATCAGTATATCGAAGGGATACCTGCACCTCCATGTTGACTGCAGCACTATCCACAATAGCCAAAATATGCAATCAACCTAAGTGTCTATCAACAGATGAATGAATAAAGAAAATGTGATACATATGCACAATGGAATACCATTCAGCCATTAAAAATAATTAAATCCTGTCGTTTGCAGCAATATGGACAAACTCGGAGGTCATTACATTAGCAAAACAAGCCAGGTACGGAAAGACAAATATTGCATGTTCTCACTCATCTGTGGGAGCTAAAATATTCATCTCAGGAAGTTAAGAGAGTAGAACAATAGTTACCAGAGACTAAGAGGTGAGTGAGGGAAGAAGAAAGGTTGATTAATAGATAAAAACATACAGTTAGATAAAAAGAATAAGTTCTGGTGTTCAGTAACACAGTAGGGTGACTACAGCTAACCATAATTTATTATATATTTCAAAACAGCTAGAAGAGAAGATCTGAAATGTTCCCTCCCACACACACAAAAGATAAATGTTTGAGATGGTGGATATCCTAAATACCCCGATTTGACACACTATATGCATGTGTCAAAATATTATAGTTACCCCCATAAATATGTAGCATTATTTTGTGGGGAAGGAAAGATAAAAGAGAGAGAGAAAGAAAGAGAGAGAAGGAAAGAAAGAAAGAAAGAGAGAGAGGGAGAGAGGGAGGGAGGGAGGGAAGGAGGGAGAGAGGGAGGAAGGAAAGAAGGAAGGAAGGAGGGAAGGGCAGGAAGGAAAGAAGGGAGGGAAGGAAGGAGGGAGGGAAACAGAGAGAGAGAAAGAAAGAAGGAAAGAAAGAAAGAGAAAAAAAGAAAGAAGGAAAGAGAAAGAAAGAGGCAGGGAGGGAGGAAGGAAGGAAAGAAGGAAGGAAGAAAGGAAGGGAGGAAGGGAGGGAGGGAGGGAGGGGAAAGAAAGGAAAGAAAGGAGGGAAGGAATGAAGGCAAGAGTAAGAAAGGAAAGAAAGAGAGAGAAAGAAAAAGAGAAAGAGAAAGAAAGAGGAAGGAAGGGAGGGAGGGAAGGAGGGAAGGAAAGGAAAGGAGGGAAACATGGAAGATCCTTAAATCCATTTTGCTAGGTGAAAGAAGTCATCTGAAAAACCCAAATAGTATTTTGTTTTAACTATATGATATTCTGGGAAAGGCAAAACTAAATAGACAATTTTAAAAACTGCTCTAAAACATAAAGTTTATTAATTTTTTTTTTAAATTAATAGAAATGGGCATTCTGCCAAAACGGCCAAAGAGGAACAGCTCCAGAGCACAGTTCCCAGTGAGAGAGACACAGAAGGCAAATGATCTCTGCATTTCCAACCGAGGTACCAGGTTCATTTCAATGGGACTGGTTGGACCATGAGTGTTGCCCAAGGAGGGCAAACTGAGGCATGGAGGGGCACTGCCTCACCCGGGAAGTGCAACTGATCAGAGGATCGGGGACATCCTGCACCACCCAGCACTCTGGTTCAGATACTGCACTTCTCCCATGGCCTTTGCAATCCACAGAGCAGGAGATCCCTGCCGGGCTGAAAAGTGCCATGAGTTACCTGCACAGATCTGAGCAGCAGCTCTGGCCAAACACTGCAGGTTGTCAGCACAGATCTGGGTGGACGTTTTGACTAGCACCAAGAGCACCTGGAGGATGGAGCTACCTGCTCCCCAGAAAGAGGGGGAGCTGAAAGCAGGGAGACAGGCAATATGGCTGGGAGGGTCCACCCCCACAAAGACCAGCAAACTGAAACTCTCTCACTTGAGTTTTGCAGCCAGCACATAAGTTTAATTTTGACCCAGGACAATGGAGCTCAGTGGGGGGAAGGGTGTCTGCCACTGCTGAGGCGGGTCTAAACCTACCTGTGTAAACAAAAGCCAGAGGAAGCCTACACTGCAGCTGGACTAAGTCCATGACAGGCCAGCAGCACCTCTGCAGGCAGGCAAGGGACAGACTCCCTCCTTAAGTGGCTCCCTGACCCTTGTATAACCAAAAAGATGCCTCATAAAGGAGAGCTCTGGCTGACACCTGGCGGGTGCCCTTCTGGGACAAAGCTACCAGAGGAAAGATCAGGCAGCAATCATTGCTGTTCTGCAACTCCAACAGGTGATTCCCAGGCAAGCAAGGTCTCGAGTGGACCACCAGCAGTCCTACAGCAGAGGGTCCTGACTGTTGGAAGGAAAACTAAAAAACAAAAAGAAATAGCTTCAACATCACCAGAAAGGACATCCACTCAGATCCCACCCAAAATCACCAACTTCAAAGATTAAAGGTAGATAAATCCATGAAGATGGGAAGAAACCAGCTCAAAAAGAATGAAACCATCAAAAACGAGAACACCTCTCCTCCTCCAAGGGATCACAACTCCTCACCAGCAAGGGAACAAAACAGGATGGAGAATGAGTTTGACAAATTGACAGGCTTCAGAAGGTGGGTAATAACAAAATTCTCTGAGCTAAAGGAACATGTTCTAATCCAATGCAAAGAAACTAAAAACCTTGAAAAAAGGTTAGGTGAAATGCTAACTAGAATAACCAGCTTAGAGAAGAACATACATGACTTGATGGAGCTGAAAAACACAGCACGAGAACTTCGCAAAGCATATGCAAATCTCAATAGCCGAATCTATGAAGAAGAAGAAAGGATATCAGAGATTGAAGATCAACTCAATCAAATAAAATGAGAAGGCAAGATTAGAGAAAAAGAGTGAAAAGAAATAAACAAAGCCTCCAAGAAATATGGGATTATGTGAAAAGACCTAATCTACGCTTGATTGGTGTACCTAAATGTGATGGGGAGAATGAATCCAAGCTGGAAAACACTCTTCAGGATATTATACAGGAGAACTTCCACAACTTAGCAAAGCAGGCCAACATTCAAATCCAGGAAATACAGAGAACACCACAAAGATATTCCTCAAGAAGAGCAACCCCAAGGCACATAATCGCCAGATTCACCAGGGTTGAAATGAAGGAAAAAATGCTAAGGGCAGCCAGAGAGAAAGGTCAGGTTACCCACA
>CAUYQU010021214.1:0-20337 GCA_963574635.1 Cheracebus regulus
GCATGCCTGTAGTCCCAGCCACTCGGGAGGCTGAGGCAGGAGAACTGCTTGAAACTGGAGGCAGAGTTTGCAGTGAACCAAGATTGTGCCACTGCACTCTAGCCTGGCACCTGATGACAGATGAAGACTCTGTCTCAGAAAAAAAAAAAAAAAAACAGGCTCATGCCTGTAATCCAAGCACTTTGGAGGCCAAGGTGGATCACCTGAGGTTGGGAGTTCAAGACCAGACTGATTAACATGGTGAAACCCCGTCTTTTTAAAACAAAACAAAACAAAACAAAACAAAAACAGAGACTAGGCCAGGCATGGTGGGTCACGCCTATAATCCCAGCAATTTGGGAAGCAGAGTCTGGCAGATTGCCTGAGGTCAGGAGTTTGAGACCAGCCTGGCCAACATGGCAAAATCTCATTTATAAAAAAATACAACAAAAAATTAACTAGGCATGGTGGTGTGTGCCCATGGTCCCAGCTACTCGGGAGGCTGTGGCAGGAGAATTGCTTGAGCCAGGGAGGTGAAGGTTGCGGTGAGTTGAGAACATGCCACTGCATTCAGCCTGGGCAGCTTCAGCCTGGGCAACAGCAAGACTCTGTCTCAAAAAAAAAGAGAAAGATACGAGGTCTCACTGTCTCACTACGTTGCTCTTGAACTCCTGGGCTCAAGCGGTCCTCCTGCCTCAGCCTCCCAAAGTGCTAGCATTCCAGGTGTGAGCCACCATGCCAGGTCTAAACATTGGTTTTAAGGTATTCTTATCCCAGCACTTTGGAAGGCCAAGGTGAGTGGATTGCCAGGACTTCAAGATCAGCTTGGGCATCATGGTCAAACCCTATCTCTACAAAAAATACAAAAATTAGCCAGGCATGGTGGCATGTACCTGTAGTCCCAGCTATTTGGGAGGCTGAGGTGGGAGGATCACCTAAGCCCAGGGAACAAAGTCAAAGCTGCAATGAGCTACGATGGTGCCACTGCATTACAGCCTGGGAAACAGACCATGACCCTGTCTCAAAATATATGTTAATATATATTGCTCTTATGCTTTTTACACACTATTTCAGTGATGTCTTTGCCTCTCCAACCAAATCCTGAGTTTCCTGAGGAAAGGAACCAACCCACTGAATTCTATCATCATACCTGAGAGTGGCTGACACAAAGCTGGGTTCTACATATTTGTAGATGAAAATCAAATCAAATCAATGAACAGTTGACTTCCTATCACAGTACTATGGTTCTTAATACTTCAAGAGTCATCCAGGAAGTTTGGTTAATCTGAACCAGGACGTTTGGGAGAGGCCCAGGAATGTATATTTTAAACAAGTCCTTCAGAAAATTCTTAGGCACACAGAAGTTTGGGAACTAGAGAGCTGTCACATACAAATGTATGTATGTCTTACATAAGATATGGGTATGGTGTTAACAAAGTTCAAATCACATTTCTGGTCCTCTTTCCACCAATCAATCCTTTCTCCATTGCCTGAGTCATCCTCTCAGTCTGATTTAAGTCCCTTATTTGTTCAAAATCTTCCCCACTACAAGAAAATAAAACCTACAGTGTTAAGCTGACGATTGTTTCTTTATAGCCGACTAGCAATAAACATAACTTTAACTTAGAGCCCAAACTCTGGGACCAGAATGAGTTAAAATCCCAGCTCCACCAATTATTAGTTGCATGACACCAGAAGAGTCACCTAACCTTTCCGTGCCTCTGGTACCTCATCTATAAAATGGGGGTCTTAGTTGTACCTGCCTGAGTCGTTCAAAGGATTAAATGAATATATGCACAGCACTCAAAATAGTGCTGGGCACACAGTAATTGCCCATGTCAATGTTACCTATTACTATCACTGTGATTTTCCCTTCCTACTTCCCTGCTCATACTACACTGTAGTCCTACCTATTAATTCCTGTTCCTTGGGCATTTTTTTTTTTTTTTTGAGAAAGGGTATTGCTCTGTTGCCCAGGCTGGAATGCAATAGCACGATCTCGGCTCACTGCAATCTCCGCCCCCAGGACTCAAGCGATTCTCTTGCCTCAGTCTTCTGAGTAGCTGGGACTACAGGCACACACCCCCACTCCAGACTGATTTTTCTACATATATTTTTTGTTGTTGAGACAGGGTTTCACCATATATTCCAAGCTGATCTTCAACACCTGAGCTCAAGCAATCTGCCCACCGCGGCCTCCCAAAGTGCAGGGATTTCAGATGTGAGCCACAGTGCCCAGCCTTCGGCATTTTTCCTTATCCTCACATTGTTCCCTTCATCTGTAACACGGCTTCACAATATTGCTGGGTCAAAAGTATCCAGCTGAAAAGACCCAAATCAACTGTCACTTAAAAGTCTTTAATGACTAACTCACCCAACACCCAAATTAATCTTTCTTGTCTCTGTCCATTAGTATAACTTTTATTTGTGTATATTTTCTCATTCCTGGACTATAATTTCTCATTAGAGAGGTTGGTAGAGTTGAAACAGTATAGTCTTAGGAGTGACACTAATCTGGGTTCAAATCTGGTCACAATTTATTCTTCCTAAACTTCCAATTTCCCACTGATCCCATCTAGGATAATTCTGTCAACTTCAAAGGGCTGTTGGGGTTTCCTTTTGTTGTTGTTGTTGTTGAGACAGAGTCTCACTCTGTCTCCCAGGCTGGAATGCAGTGGCGCCATCTCGGCTCACTGCAACCTCCGCCTCCCAGGTTCAAGCGATCCTCATGCTTCAGCCTCTTGAGTAGCTGGGATTTCAGGCGTGTGCCACACCAGGCTGATTTTTGTTATTTTAGTCGAGGTCAGGCTGGTCTCAAGTGCCTGACCTCCTGATCTACCCACCTCAGCCGCCCAGAGTGCTGGGATTACAGGCGTGAGCCACCGCGCCCAGCTGGGAGGTCTATTTTTAAAACAATTTTTAAAGAGACAGCGTCTCCCTATGTTGCCTAGGTTGGTCTGGTCTCCCGGGCTCAAGGGATCTTCCTACTTAAGCCTCCCAAACTGCTGGGACTACAGGTGTGAGCTGCGGAGCCCCGCCCTGCTGTGAGGTTTCGTTGACAAACTATAAATAGGTAGTCGAAAGTTTGCTGTGTGGCTGACGGACATTATTAACAGAATTATCAATAGCAGCATTTATCGAGTGATGGCTACATACTTAGTGCCAGTGCCAAACGCTGGAGCCAAAAAGCAAACAAAAAGAACTGCCCTGGAGAAATACAATTTTTTCCATCAAGTTTATGGATATATGGAAATGCAGAGCACATCTATCAGGATACACCCAGGCTGGGTGTTGACAAAACAGCAGCGACAGAAACAAAACAACCCCATCAGCACGTGCAGTCCTTGCCGGCTCGGGGGTGTGCCTTGAGAGCAAAGCTCTTTCCTATTGGCCATTAGGAGCGTGACATCAAGACCACCCCCAAAGGACCGACCAATGGGCTTCGGTAGGGAGGACCCAACGCTGACAGCTGAGGGCTTAACAGCGACTAGGCTAAAGCTGGGGTGCTGCCTCCCGTCCCCACAGAGATCCCTGTTTAGATAAAAACCTCTCATTTGTCGCCCCATTTCGCCAGCTTTTTCAAGAAAAGAAAATTCCCGGCAGGAACGGTGGCTCACGCCTGTAATCCCAGCACTTTGGGAGGCCGAGGCGGGCGGATCACGAGTTCAGGAGTTCGAGACCAGCCTGACCAACACGGTGAAACCCTGTCTCTACTAAAAGTACAAAAATCAGCTGTACGTGGTGGCGAGCGCCTGTAATCCCAGCTACTTAGGAGGCTGAGGCAGGAGAATCGCTTGAACCCGGGACTCGGAGGTTGCAGTGAGGCGAGGTAGCGCCACTGCACTCCAGCCTGGGCGACAGAGTGAGAGTCCGTCTTAGAAAAAAAGAAAGAAAGAAAGAAAGAAAATTCCCTTTTGCACAAGTTATTTCCGAGCCGCAAGGCGCAGAATCAGAAGAGCTGAGTTCTTGCCTGGCCCCAGTGTGCCTTTGGGGTTTCACTTTCTCCCTTCTGCGCTTCAGTCACCCTATTTTAAAGAGTGGGCACAATCGCTCCGCCTTGGGCCAGGAACGTGCCTCGCCAATTAGACCGTAAGCTCAACCTGGCTACTATCAGGAGCCTTATCAAGTCTGGCCCGGCTGCTGCAGGGTTCGGCAGTCGCTCCTAGCGGGCGGCCCCGTGGTCCCCCTCCAAGGTGTTTAGAAGCGACACTTCCTCCTTCCCACCCTAGGGAGCCCCTGGAGCAAGTAGCTCTGACCCTGATCCCCTAAAGGACGCACGCGAGGCCCAGCCACCGGCTGTGCGGTCGTGGGAAGGGATAGGGCAGTTAGCCAAGCTGGGGTCCGCACCCCGCGGCCTGGACTGGGGATGCTCAGGACTCCGGCCTGCGTGAGGAGTGGCCCGCGCGCCTCCTCCGATCCGGCCCGGGCGACTCCGCAAAGAGGACTGACGCTCAGTCTTCCACAACATGCCTCGAAATCAAGCCCAGGTCGCCCCCTCAGCACCCCCAAGTAGTGCCGCGGCTTACCATTCCACTCGTCCCGGGGCCCACTCGGCAATTATCCCCTGCCCGGAGCCCCGCGGGAGCAGAGGAAGAGGCAGAGGCTTCGCTACCGGAAGTAACTTAGGACCGACTTCAGATGAGAGTGTCCCGGCCCTGCGACCATAGAGGAGAGGCCACTCTCCTTTCTCTACCCCCTCAACCCCACGACCTCCCCGCTGCCTAGAGCGGCCACTCCCAGCCGGATGAAGGGGCGCATGCGTAATACCACCGGTTCCGCCCCTTCCTCTTCACCCACAGACCAAAGGCTGGTGTCGGGTTACACCCCGAAGGGTGACGGGTGTGTGTCGCTGTCCGCTCCTCCTGGCGGCCGTTTTTGTATCCGGAGGATACAAGCTTTGCCCAGAAATTAAAATAATATTACAATACCGCACGGTACTCTCCAGTTATTTTTTGCCTTCACATTTTGTACAGAAAATCACAGGACCCAAGTTCAATTTGCGGTGTTAAGAATCGAAATTAAGTGACTTTTATTTCTATTGAAATTTTTTTTCGTAGGGATGGGGTCTCGCTATGTTTTCCAGGCTGGTCTTGAACATCTGGCCTCAAGGGATCCTCCTGCCTCAGCCTTCTAAAGTGCTGAGATTACAGGCGTGAGCCACCTCGTACAGTCTGAAATGATTTTATCACCACGTTTCGCCCCTTCCCAGCGTCTAGGTCACAACGTCTAGAACTTATGCTGATTATCTGGTTTTGTTTTGGTATTCTTCTTAATTGCTTTTGAGGTAGAGTCTCGCTGTCGCCAGGCTGGCGTACGGTGTCGTGGTCTCGGCTCACTGCAACCTCAGCCTTCCGGGTTCAAGCGATTCTCCTGCCTCAGCCTCCTGAATAGTTGGGACAACAGGCGTGTACAACCACGCCTGGCTCAGTTTAAAATTTCATTTTATTTTTGTAGAGACAGGGTGTCCTCTGTTCCTCAGGCTGGTCTGGAACTCCTGGACTCAGGTGATGCTCCTGCCTCAGCCCCCCAAAACACTGAGATTACAGGTGTAAGCCACGTTGCCAGGCCCCCAGTGAACAGTTATTTGTACAAATTTGTTAATACAATACTTCCCAATTCACGTACATTACCACCACTGAACCTCAATACAATCCCAGGAAATTGAGGTTTAGAAAGGTTTAATACATTCCAGAGATAATAAGCGGCCGAGATAGATTTTGAAAATAGGTCTCCTAATCAACTTTCTGTTGCTGTTGTTGCTTTTGGAGAGGGAGTCTTGCTCTGTCGCCCAGCCTGGAGTGCAGTAGCACAATCTTGGCTCACTGAAACCTCCACCTCACGAGTTCAAGCAATTCACCTGCCTCAGCCTCCAGAGTAGCTGGGACTACAGGCGTGCGTCGCCAAGCCTGGCTAATTTTTTGTATTTTAGTAAAGATAGGGTTTCACTGTGTTGCCTAGGCTGGTCTCGAACTCCTGGTCTCAACCAATCTTCCTGCCTGGGCCTCCCAAAGTGCTAGGATTACAGGCGTGAGCCACTGTGCTGGGCCCTAACCAACTTTTCAGAGTCGGCTTTTTTGAAAGACCAACCTGAATGTATTCACACAACCCATGCTTATTGAGCCTCTACTACGTGTCAGCCCAGTTTTAGGCTTTGGAGAACAGCAACCCCAAATCAGCATACAATTCTATTAGAGCAGGATCTTAAATGGTACACTGAAATCAGCATACAATTCCATTAGAGCAGTACCTTAAACGGTGCACTCGACATAGTATTCCCAGAAGCTAGGGCAATAGCTAAAAGTCTCAGCTTTACTTTCCCTGATCGCCTAAGTAGCGACCCCCACATTCTTTTTATTTTAATTTTATTTTTTTAAGAGACAGGTCTCACAATGCTTCCCAGGCTGGTTTCAAATTCCTGAGCTCAAGTGATCCTCCCGCCTCGGCCTCCCAATGTGTTAGGCTTACAAGCGTGAGCCACCTCAACCGGATTCCATTATTCTCTATTACAGCATCCTGCTCTTTTTTCTTTTTTTGAAATCAAGTCTCACTCTGTTATCCAGGCTGAAGTGCAGTGGCGCGAAGTCAGCTCACGGCAACCTGCGCCTCCCAGGTTAAAGTGATTCTCTTGCCTCAGCCTCCCAAGTAGCTGGAACTACAGGCGCCCGCCACCACACCCAGCTAATTTTTTTTTGTATTTTTAATAGAGATGGGGTTTCACCATATTGGCCAGGCTGGTCTCGAACTCCTGACCTCGTGATCCGCCCGCCTCGGCCTCCCAAAGTGTTGGGATGACAGGCATGAGCCATGGCGCCCAGCTCACCCTGCTCTTTTTTTCTTCATAGCGATTTTTCCGTGTTCTCAAGTGACAAGTTTGACTCTTGCCTGAATTTCCGCTTATCGCAAGTTTAACCTACAATGGGGCAGGGAGGACGTTTTCCTGTTCATCACTGTATCTACACCCCTATAAGAGTGGCTAGCACGTAATAGAAACCCAGTAAGTATTTCCTGGTCGACTGGATGTCGAGACAGGCCCATTTTTTCTGCTAAAGTCAATGTCCGCACAAATTAGGCCACGCCTTTGGGACTTCGATAGCCACGCCCCTACCTTGTCCCTGGAAGGAGTGAAAGCCCAGCCTTGGCCCCGCCCCCGCCGCCGACGCAGGCGCTGACGCAAGCGCAGCAGGCGAGCGCTGTGCCCGGAAGTTGCGGTGCCGTCTCCGCTGCTGCTGCCTCTACTCCAGCCGCGTTTGCCGCGGAATTCGGCGAGTAGAACCGCTGAGGCGGGCGCGGGCCCGGGCAGAGCCGGGGTTCCGGCCACTCTGCAGAATGGAGATAATCAGGAGCAGTGCGTGTCCGCCGTGCACCTCCCCGCCTCCCCACACGCGGTTGCCCTGGCCTGCTAGGCCGAGACCATGGCCGGCCTGTTTGGCTGGGCCTGGGGCTGAGGTAGCCCCCTGAGGGCTTTTCCCTCAAGCCCGTGCGCCTCTTGGGGTCTTGTCCCGCTGCAGACCGTGCACCCTGGGGGCCTTGTACTTACTCCTCCAACCGCGGCACCACCCGGGGCCTTGTCCTCCGACTCGGGCACCTCCCGGGCCTTAGCCCCCTCTGGCCCATGCACCCCTCGAGGACGTGATCCCCTCGCGCCGGTGCACGCCCCTGGGAGTTGTCCCCTTCCGGCTCTCGGCCCTCCTTCCCTTTCCCCTTAGCAGGAATTCAGGCCAACGGTTCTGAGCCTCTTCTCGGTTTCTCCGCAGATTTTAAGAGCAATCTTCACAAAGTGTACCAGGCCATAGAGGAGGCGGACTTCTTCGCAATCGATGGGGAGTTTTCAGGTATCCCTCCCTTGCAATACGTAGCCAAGGCGCCTTCAATTCCCCCAGCCCCCGACTTCTTATGCCTGATGGTGGCTTCTCACTGTTAGCCTTGGGTGGGTTTCACAGGTCTCAGCGTTTCCCTTTAAACGTTTCAAAAGCACGGAAGAAAGGAAGAGATGCCATGGGTTTGTGTTGGACTCAGGATTGCAGATAGAAATGATGGTTTTGGTGCTGCTTAAAACAGTGCGACGTATACATTTTGGAGAGCTTGAGGATTAGGGTCAGACTTTTTTTTTAGTGATAAAATGTACATGACATTTACCATTTTAAGTGACTTTACAGTTAATTGGCATTAAGTACATTCACACTGCTGTGCAAACATCACCGTTCATCTCTAGGAATTCTTCACCTTCACATACTGAAACTTCACACATTCAACTCGCCATTCCTCCCCAGCCTTTAGCAACTATTATTTGTCTCTGAATTTGACTGCCTTTGACGTCTCTTATAAGTGGAATCTTAAAATATTTGCCCTGTTGTGACTGCCTAGGGTCAGGTTTTACAGGTAAATGAGATAATCCTTTATGCATTAGTGCACATGTCCATGTCCATTGCCTGCCTCAGCTGGTGTGTGTACAGTAAATACTTCACTGACACTTAAAGTTGCAAGTTCCCCACCCCCCTTCTTTTTTCTTTTCTTTTTTTTTTTTTTTTTTGAGACGGAGTCTTGCTTCTTAACCCAGGCTGGAGTGCCATGGTGCAATCTTGGCTCACTGCAACCTCTGCCTCCATGTTCAAGCAATTCTCCTGCTTCAGTCTCCCGAGTAGCTGGGATTACAGGCGTGTCACTATGCCTGGCTGATTTTTGTATTTTTAGTAGAGATAGGGTTTCACCCTGTTGGCCAGGCTGGTCTTGAACTCCTGACCTCAAGTGATCCACCTGCCTCAGCCTCCCAAAGTGCTGGGATTACAGGCATGAGCCACCACGCCTGGCCTTTTTTCCCTTTTTTAAAGGGAGCAAAGACTAGTTTTTAAATTGTTGATATCAGTTTGAACGGTTCACTCCCTTTGATGTGGATATCCATTTTTTCTATCTGATTTTCCATGTTTGAATCATACAGGAATCCATGCAG
The DNA here is from genome assembly GCA_963574635.1 of Cheracebus regulus. NCBI lineage: Eukaryota > Metazoa > Chordata > Mammalia > Primates > Pitheciidae > Cheracebus > Cheracebus regulus. The sequence goes on from CAUYQU010021214.1 coordinate 8,927, forward strand.
GGGTAAATACTATCCTTGGCTTTAAGCAGTTTCTAGTTGGAGTCAGTTCCCTAGGAAGCTAAGAGTTTTCACCAGAAATAATTTTCTCTTGACCTTGAAAATACATTCTTTGTGTAGGTATCAACCACTCCAAATGCTTGACCAAGACTGGAACTCTGGCAATAATATACCTAGGGATTTATTGATGTCTGCTTATACAAGAATCCTTTAAAGCAGCAGAACTTACTCAAGCATAGAGGTTGTTTTCTTAAATGATGAGTGTGTTTTAAGTCACGTTTTAGACACTGAAACTGCCTGTTTTCAAGTTGAAACATTGACGTCTCTAAGTTTGTTACTAGAGGGTTTAACCTGGTGCCCAGTGCAGTTAATGCTAATTTTGAAAAAGTAAGTTAAGTTAGGGAGTGCTTCCAAATAACCTTAATTCATGATCGGATATCACATAGGCACTAAATGGTTGACTGGCATTTTTACGTTAACATTTATTAGCAAGATAAAAATTTTTATTTCTTAAAATCTAGGAATTAGTGATGGACCTTCAGTCTCTGCATTAACAAATGGTTTTGACACTCCAGAAGAAAGGTATCAGAAGCTTAAAAAGGCAAGTTGATGTGCTAGAAAATGTTTTTCTTTTCCATCTTGGTCTTCTTTACGTTAAATGATAGAGAAATATCGTTATTAAACTTGTGCATTAAGGTTTTTTCTAAGTGCAGTGCTTTCTCCTCAAGCCTAGCCATGAAGTGTATTTTTTTGTTTGTTTTGCCTTGTTTTAGAGACAAGATCTCCTTCTGTCATCCAGGCTGGGTTGTAGTCTTGTGACCATTGCTCTCTGGAGCCTTGAATTCCTGGTTCACATGATTCTCCTGCCACAGCCTCCCAGGTAGCTGGGACTACAGGCCCAAGCCACTGTGCCCAACCATCTTTTTTTTTTTTTTAATTTTTACATATTCTTTTGTAGAGCTGAATCTCACTTTGTTGACCAGGCTGGTCTAGAACTTCTGGCTTCAAATGATCCTACTGCCTCAGCCTCCCAAAGTGCTGGGATTACAGGTGTGAGCTACCACACCTGGCCTTAAAGTGTTATTTTAATGATATTTAAAACAGCAAAAATAATTGTTTGCTGGAAAACATTTTGGGGAAGGTTTAGCATTTTCGGTGTTAATTTGATTTATAGGAAATATGATGCAGTTATTTTAATCATTTGGAAATATGATTCTCTGGATGATGGATAAATAAGTCCTTAAATGTGAAAAGTATTATGAAATGTATAAAAATTAATAATGCTTCAGATTCATAGTTGTAATCTGTTCTAATTGGAAGTATTCTGCTAAAGTGTCATTGAGTAATTCGGAAAGCCCACCTGTTTGAGAATGCTATGCTCAGATGGAATATGCAGTGCTATTGTGACAGATGTTTTATTTCCCTTTTCCAGCATTCCATGGACTTTTTGCTGTTTCAGTTTGGCCTTTGCACTTTTAAGTATGACTACACAGATTCAAAGTAGGTTATTTTAGCAAATGTTGGGAATTCTGTTTTTGTGGCATAATATAACCTCCTAAGTCTCCTTGTATTTTATTATCCTAGGTATGTAACGAAGTCATTTAACTTCTATGTTTTCCCGAAACCCTTCAATAGATCTTCACCAGATGTCAAATTTGTTTGTCAGGTAAGTAGCATATTGAGTTTTTTCTTTTCTGAATTGCTGATGAGGCAGCATGGAGATGTGGAATCAGAATTCGGTTCTACTACTAACTGGGCTTTGCGGCAAATCATTTCACCTCTGACCTTCAGTTTTATGGTAATAAATTAATGACATTGTTACCTCCTCCTTTGCTTTAGAATGAATTAAGGAATAAGATGCAAAGACAGGCAGATGGATATGAGAACATGAGCTTTCGTGATTTGAAAGTTGATTTTGAGAATATAGCTTCGTAACTCCATTTGGGATTTTTAATATGTTACCCCCAAGTTGAACCTACACATCAAGACTAGCAGGCTTCTTGGCCAGATGTGGTGGCTTACGCCTGTAATCCTAGCAGTTTTGGAATCACTTAAGCTTAGGAGTTTGAGACCAGCCTGGGCGTAAAATAGTGAGACCTCCTCTCGATTTTAAAATTAAAATTAAACGAAAGACTTGGAGGCTTCTCCCTATCCTAACTCATTCTCCTTGCATCCATTCCAAGGGTGTAGAGCTTTATTATCTGGAAAAGCAGAGTATGTGTGTATCCTATCCGAAAAGAGAGAGCCCAGAAGCAGTTAAACTGTTTCTGCTCACTTCTTTTTCTCAACCTCACTAATTAGGAAAGAGGGTAGAAAGAAAACTACTGTTTCCTCTTGAGCTGGAGAGAACTTAATTGATGGTCCAATATCAGGGAGGTTTCCCTTCGGAATATTCCCTCCAGAGGTATTGTAGCTGACTTGGTAGACACTCAGTAAATATCACTTTTTCCTTTCCGCTCTCTTGATTATCTGTTGTGGTGGATAAGGAGAATGTGAATAAGACCTCTGGGTGTGTGGCTTTGTGATTGAAAATCTTTTCTCCCTTAAAATCTTGCATCCGATCTTCTCTCCCAGTAACAACATGAATTGAGTTGAATCTTGCCAACTTTCCCTGCTCTTGCATAGGTGGTAATACAGTTATGAAAGCCTCCAGCGTAGGCTTCAGAGTGATTGAGTTATGTCAAATTCTTTCTCAGATAAGGCAGTATGTAAACAATTGAAGGCTGGGCGTGGTGTCTCACTCCTGTAATCTCAGCACTTTGGGAGGCTTAGGTGGGCGGATCATGAGGTCAAGAGATTGAGACCATCCTGGCCCACACAGTGAAACCCCATCTCTACTAAAAATACAAAAATTAGTTGGGTGTGGTGGCACACCCTTGTAATCCCAGCTACTCAGGGGGCTGAGGCAGGAGAATCACTTGAACTGGGGAGAGGGAGGTTGCAGTGAGCCAAGATTGTGCCACTGCACTCCAGCTTGGCGACAGAACAAGACTCCCTCCCAAAACAATAAAAAAAAATGAAATTAAGAGTTAACCATATGCCTGTGGACAGAAGAGAAAAGGTGAAGGTAATTTTGGTCTTCTAGCCAGTTTCCTAAATTAGCAAGTAAACCAACTGACATTTCTTTTACCTTGCAATCAGTTAATAGCTTTTTATCAGTCACTGTGGTGTAGCATAGTTAAAGAGTATTTGTAGATTTTTGTGGAGAGAAAGGTAGGCTCAGTTTGTAAATTTGTGTGGATATAGTTTTCTAGCAGTATCAGGAACAGAGAATTACTTAAAGTGGGTTCCATGGCTTTGGCCAGAGGTTAATCAAACAAAAGCAGAGGGTGGCAATGAGACACCTCAGGGATGGCATTCTGTTCTAAATGACCAAGATAAATCTAGTTGTTCTGGGAAATGTATTGGAAACAGATCAGAGGAACTTTACCCATTGTACAAGCCATGATTGTACACCTGGAATACTTAATACAGTTATAGTTGCCAGTCACTCCTTTAAAAAAAGGTATCACAGACTTGAAGATAGGCCAGAGAGTAATGTCTAAAATAGACAAATAAAAATGCTGGGATTCTCTAGTCTGGAAAAGCAAAGGCAGAGAAAAGTTTTAGACTCTGTAAATGTGGGAATTGTATGGATAAGGTAAATGTATTTTTGGATTTTCTTTGGTCTCTCATTTAAGGTTTTTGTTTTTGAGACGGAGTTTTGCTCTTGTTGCCCAGTTGCCCAGGCTGGAGTGCAATGGTGTGATCTCGGTTCACCACAGCCTCCGCCTCCTGGGTTCAAGCGATTCTCCTGCCTCAGCCTCCTGAATAGCTGGAAAAATAGGCGTGCACCACCACGCCCAGCTAAGTTTGTATTTTTAGCAGTTTCTTCATGTGGGTCAGGCTAGTCTTAAACTCCTGACTTCAGGAAATTCTCAGCCTTCCAAAGTGCTGGGATTATAGGCGTGAGCCACCACACCCAGCAAGGTTTTTGTTTTATTTAAAATTCTGTGGTTGTAGCAGAGTTGCAACTTAAAAGGGTGTTCAGTCTGAAGTCAGTAAGTAGGGTAAAAACTGTGTCAAAATCTCTCTCAAAAAGCTCTTATCACCCTTAAAGTATATAGGATTTGAGGATGGGACAACTTAATATGTTCTTTAAAAAATAAGACCCTGTGTATCCAGTGAGATGCTCCCATGCTTGTCAAGATGTGGAGGAATGGGCTGACAGAACCACACTCACACCCAGCTGAATGTACTTGTAGAATAGAAGGGCAGTCAGAATTGCATGACATTTGCGTCTTTTTTTGAGATGGAGTCTTGCTCTGTTGCCCAGGCTGGAGTGCAGTGGTGCAGTCTCAGCTCACTGCAACCTCTGCCTCGCAGGTTCAACCAGTTATTCTGCCTGAGCCTCCTGAGTAGCTGGGATTACAGGCGCACACCACCAGGCCTGGCTAATTTTTGTATTTTTAGTAGAGACATGGTTTTGCCATGTTGGCCAGTCTGGTCTCAAACTCCTGACCTCAGGTAATCTTCCTGCCTCGGCCTCCCAAAGTACCAGGATTACAGGCGTGAGTCACTGGGCCCAGCCTGATACTTATGTCATTTTTGTTTTCTCCTTTTTCTTTTCTTCCTCTTCCTTTTTAAGGCGAAAATCTGTAGTTCAATTCATAGAACATATTACACATATGGTTGTGAAAACATTACTGCTGTATGTAGAGTAACAGATGTATTTTTTTCTTTTTTCTTTTTTTTTTTTTTAGAAGGAGTATTGCTCTGTTGCCCAGGCTGGAGTGCAATGGCTCGATCTCGGCTCACTGCAACCTCTGCCTCCTGGATTCAAGCAGTTCTTGTCTCAGCCTCCCAAGTAGCTGGGACTATAGGCACCTGCTACCACACCCAGCTAATTTTTGTATTTTTAATAGAGACCAAATTTCACTGTATTGGTCAGGCTAGTCTCAAATTCCTGACCTCAGGTGATCCTCCTGCCTCAGCCTCCCAAAGTGCTGGGATTATAGACGTCAGCCACTGTGTCCGGCCAGATGTTTCTTTTCTTACATCCTTTTCCCATGCCACTTCCTTCCCATTTTACTCCTTTTTTTCCTAGCTTTTATGTACATGTATACATATGCTCATATGTCTAGACATACATACATATTAGCTTTCTTTTTTTTTTTTGTCACCAATACTGGAGTGCAGTGGTGCAGTCATGGCTCACTGCAGCCTTGACCTCACCGGCTCAAGTGATCCTCCTACCTTTGCCTCCTTAGTAGGTGGAACTATAGGCACATGCCACCACACCCAGCTAATTTTTGTATTTTTTGTAGAGACAAGGTTTTACCATATTGCTTAGGCTGGTCTCAAACTCCTAGGCTCAAGACATCTGTCCATTTTGGCTTCCCAAAGTGCTGGGATTACAAGCGTGAACCACTGTGCCAGGTTAATGTTTTAAAAAATATAACTGGAATTCTAATAATCATATTTTATGAAACTCATATTTGCCACTCTACAGAATGTCTTTGTATTTCATCGTATGGATACATATAATTTGTTTAATCAGTTACTTAATTGAAATTTGGAGGCTTTCCAGTGGTTATCAGCAATCCTATAGTCAATCTCTGTGTGTAGTACATCTTTTTGTATATGTAAGAATTTTTTTGTAGAATAAATTTCCTGGAAGGGAAGTTGTTGAGACACAGGATATATACATTTAAAGTTTTGAGGGATGTCTCAAATTGTCCTCCCAAATACATGTTCTCATGTCTTGCATCTTTTAATTTTATTTTTTTTGAGACAAAGTGTCACTCTGTCACCCAGGCTGGAGTGCAGTGGCACAATCTTGGCTCACTGTAACCTCCACCTCCTGGGTTCAAGTAATTCTTCTGTCTTAACCTCCCAAGTAGCTGAGACCATAGGTGTGTGCCACCACACCTGGCTAATTTTTGTATTTTTAGTAGAGACGGGGTTTCACCATGTTGGCCAGGCTGGTCTTCTCAAACTCCTGACCTTAGGTGATCGCCTGCCTCGGCCTCCCAAAGTGCTGATATTACAGGCATGAGCCACTGCTCTCAGCCTCATCTCTTGAATCTTGAAAACATTACATTTATGACAAATCAAAGGTAGTGACTAGTAAATCCCCATAGGTTTATTAGTTCAAAGGTTTTCTTAAAAATTGTGGTAAAATATAATTTTACTGTTCTAACATAAATTTACTATTTTATAACATGAACTTTTACTATTATAACCATATTTAAGTGTTTAGTTCAGTGGCATTAACTACATTGACATTGTTGTACAACCCAAAGAGTATTGTTTTAATTAGAAAGTAAACAGCTTCAGAGAAGGCGTAAATGAATCTGACTTTGAATTTAGGGCGATAAAGGAAAGTAGGATGTTTTGGGTCTAGTACTAGAAGGACAAAAACGCCTTCCACAATTTGTCTTGCAATGCCTCTGTCACAGGTGGAATGTTTAGGTGGGCAGAATTATTTTGCTTTTTTTTTCTCTCTCTCTTGAGATGGAGTCTTGCTCTGTTGCCCAGTGTGGAGTGCAATGGCGTGGTCTTGGCTCATTGCAACCTCCGCTTCCTTGGTTCAAGTGATTCTCCTGCCTCAGGCCCTGAGTAGCTGGGATTACAGGTGCGCGCCACCACGCCCGGCTAATTTTTTGTATTTTTAGTAGAGATGGGGTTTTACCATGTTGGCCAGGCTGGTCTCGAATTTCTGACCTTGTGATCCACCTGCGTCGGCCTCCCAAAGTGCTGGGATTATAGGCATGAGCCATTGCACCTGGCCTCAGGTAGGTAGAATTAGAAGAACACTCAGCCATGGTAGACAGAAGCCCACGGAACAAATCGAAATCCATTGAGTCTTGATTCAGGACAGCATTAAAAAAGAAATGGGGGTAGGGAAAGTTTGCTTGATGTAAAGTATAAAAGCCTGGACATGATGGAAGTGACTTGCATGCACTCCCATTTGTATGTGTGTTTTTCTGTGTTAAGATTGTCTTTTTATATCTGAACATTTCAAAACGATTTGTATTGGCTATTAAAGATATATATGGTATTTACCTTTTAACATAAGATTTAAAAAAATAAATGAAAAATTGAAAGAAAAGAAAAATAATATAATCACTATGGTATGAATAGAACACAGAATTAGTGCCAAAGAAAGTCTCATTTGTTTGTCCCTGAGCTTCCTAGCAGCAGAGAAAAGAGGGAAATACAGTTAGTGGTCCATAAGATTAGGACGATCCAGAACTCAGGATTAACACAGCTTTCCCCAGAATAGAAACCTCAACATTTACCCTCAAATTATAAATAAATCATTACTCTAGAAAACCTGTTCTTCAATCATACCTCTAAAGTCAGTACTGTGATAAGTTTAATGGTACTGTTGGTTACATTGTCCTTCAATCTAGACTGATGACATAATGTCAAAGTACAGTACAGTAAAGGGACCAGGTTAAAATGATTCAGGTGTGTAGCCTGCTGATGTTCTGACTTGGCCAAGAATAAAATTAGAGTAGCTATAGTAATGCTTATTTCTTTTTTCGAGATGGAGTTTTGCTCTTTTTTTTTTTTTTTTTTTTTAATTTTTGAGACGGAGTCTCGCTCTGTCTGCCAGGCTGGAGTGCAGTACTGTGATCTCAACTCACTGCAAACTCTGCCTCCCGGATTTAAGCAGTTCTCTGCCTCAGCCTCCGGAGTAGCTGGGATTGCAGGTATGTGCCACCATGCCTGGCTGATTTTTTGTTTTTTTAGTAGAGATGGGGTTTCACCATTTTGACCACACTGGTCTTGAACTCCTGACCCTCATGATCCACTTCCCTCCGCCTCCCAAAGTGGTGGAATTACAGGCATGAGCCACCTCACCTGGCCAGTAATGCTTATTTCTTAAGTTCATTTTAGTATGAACTCCATAATTTTGCCATACTTGTGTTTCATCTATAATATTGTTTACTTAATAGTGGTTTTTTTTTTTTTTTTTTTTTTTTTTTTTAAATAGAGTCTTGTTCTGTTGCCCATGCTGGAGTCCAGTGATGTGATCACAGCTCATTGCAGACTTAAACTCCTAGGCTCAAATGATTTTCTGATTCTCCCACCTTAGCCTCTAGGGTAGCTGGGACTACAGATGGGAACCCCCACACCTGGCTAATTTTTAAATTTTTTGTAGAAACAGGTCTTCCTCTGTTGTCCAGGCGGGTTTTGAACTCCTGGGCTCAAACGATGCTCCCACCTTCATCTCCCAAAATGCTGGGATTACAGCTGTGAGCTGCCCCACTCAGCCTAATATATACGTATTTTAAAATAATTTCATTATTATTATTTTCAATTGAGATGAGGTCTTGCCATGTTGCCCAGCTGCTCACACAAACTCCTGGGCTCAAGCGATCCAACCACCTCAGCCTCCCAAAATGCTGGGATTACAGGTGTGAGCCACCATGAACAGCTTAGTCTAATATTTTTATTTAATTCTGGGAACATATTTTGGCTCATGCTAGATTTGAGATATATTTGTTTAGTAAGGCTTATTATTGGGAACTTCTCTTTTGATCTTTTTTGAGACAAGTTCTCATTCTGTCACTCAGGCTGGAATGCAGTGGCATATTGGTAGCTCACTACAGCCTCAACCTTCTGACCTCCCATACTCAAGCAATTCTCCTACCTCAGCCCCCAGGTAGCTGAGATTGCAGGCATGTGCTTTCATGCCTGGTTAATTTTTAAATTTTTTGTGGAGATGGGATCTCACTGTGTTGCCACCATGCCTGGTCTACTCAGTGGATTTTTAAAAAATATGAAGCAAGCTGGCTGTAGTGGCTCACATCTGTAATCCCAGCACTTTTGGAGGCTGAGCCAGGAGGATCGCTTGAGTCCAGGAGTTTGAGACCAGCCTGGGCAGCATAGGGAGACCTTGTCTCTGTTAAAAAAAAAAAAAAAGTGAAATAAAGGATGTTTGTTCTGTAAGCTATAAAGGAGAAGAGCCCGGATGTTTTGAGCAAGTTAATGGATGATTTGTGGAGTAGAAATTCCTTGTATTGTGAACTCTTGCACATTGCTTTCTTGCCTAATTGTCTTTGTTTTTTTGCCTGAGTTACTTCTCTGCGTCTCTTTATGTTCCTGCCACTAACCACCCCAAAACATGTGTTGTGTTTCCTGTTTCAGAGCTCCAGCATTGACTTTCTAGCAAGCCAGGGATTTGATTTTAATAAAGTTTTTCGCAATGGTAAGATTATGTGTGACCTATATTTAGAGCTTATAAATCTTCAAAATGTCTTTGGGAAGTACGTCTGGACTTGATTGAGAATTATTTTGTGCCTGCTGAGACACAGTCTCAGAGTTCCAGCATACATGTGCAGCCAGTACATATGTGCAGCCTTAGAGTTTTTAAAAACTTGCTTACTGTGACCTTTTCTTTAAAAAAAAAACAAACATAATCAGACATGAACTGAACAGGAGAATAGATGCAACTTCATTTAACTCTGATAAGGCCTTTCAAACTCCTGAGTTTTTGTTTTTGCTTTTGTTTTTTTGAGACGGAGTCTTGTTCTGTTGTCCAGGCTGGAGTGCAATGGTGCTGTCTAGGCTCACTGCAACTTCTGCCTCTTAGATTCAAGTGATTCTCCTGCCTCAGCCTCCTGAGTAGCTGGAATTACAGATGCCCACCATCACGCCCGACTTATTTTTGTATTTTTAGTAGAGACGGCGTTTCACCATGTTGGCCAGGCTGGTCTTGAACTCCTGACCTCATGATCTACCCATTCGGCCTCCCAAAGTGCTGGGATTACAGGCATGAGCCACCCGTGCCTGCCCTCAAACTCCTGTTTTTATTGAGTGCAGTTTATTCTACCACTGGCATGACTTAGTGCCTAACTCACCACCTGTGGGGAATGCTTCATTGTTTTCTTCCAGTGTGACAAGAGGTGTGTACTTTACAAATGTCCTATATTCCAGTGATGCTGTAATGAAAACCCTCTTTTCCAACTGGTGTATGTTTATTTTTATTTTCTTATTTATTTATTTATTTGAGATGGAGTCTCCCCCTGTCACCAAGGCTGGAGTGCAGTGGTACAGTGTCGGCTCACTGCAGCCTCTGCCTCTCGGGTTCAAGCGATTCTCCTGCCTCAGCCTCCCTAGTAGCTGGGATTACTGACATGTGCTACTGCACCCAGCTAATATTTTGTATCTTCAGTAGAGACGAGGTTTTACCATGTTGGCCAGGCTGGTCTTGATCGCCTGACCCTTATGATTCTCCTGCCTTGGCCTTCCAAAGTGCTAGGATCACAGATGTGAGCCACTGTGTCCAGCATGTTTATTTTTTATAACACCTCTGCTGGCGGGAAATATTTTTAATTTTTTTGAGACAGGGTCCCGCCCTGTCACCTAGGCTTAGTGCAGTGGTACAATCATAGCTTACTGGAGCCTTGACCTGCCAGGCTCAAGTGATCTTTCCACCTTACCTTCGTGAGTAGCTGGGACTACAGCTGTGCGCCAGCATGCCTGGCTGATGTTCGTATTTTTTGTAGAGATGTGATTTCGCCACGTTGCCCATGCTGCTCTCAGACGCCTGTCCTCAAACAGTCCACCAGCCTTGGCTGCCCAGTGTGCTGGGATTTTTTTTTTTTTTTTTTTTTTTAGAGAAAGAAGAATGAAAGAGAAAAAAAAGAGAAAGAGAAAAGGGGAGAGAGAGTGAGAATCTTGCTCTATTGCTCAGGATTTCATTTAAATCTGAAATGCTTATGCAATTACTAAAAAGTGATTTATTTCCTATTATGTGATCACTTTTAGAATAGATACGATATAATATTTAAAAAAAATATATGTTTTATAGATATGGGGTGGTAAGTTCTGTAAATATTTATTTGCTTGTTCCAAGTCTGTGTTCAAATCGTTTTTTTTTTCCTCTCCCATTAAGTTAATAGATCTTCCTCCATCCCTTTATGTTAAGTCTTTGTGTGTCCTTGCCTATAAGAAAGGTCTAAATACAGCGTACCGATGGGTTTTAACTTTTTATTCAGTTTGTCTGTTTGTTTTGATTGGGGCATTTAATCCGTTTAAGTTTAAGCTTAATATTGATATATGTGAGTTTAATACTGTTATTTAAGGCTAACTAGCTGTTTGCCCATTAGTTGATGTAAATTCTTCATTGTTGTAATATTCTTTACTTTTTGGTAAGTTTTTAGAATAACTGATGCTGGTTGTTCCTTTCTGTGTGTAGTACTTCTTTCAGAAGTTTTTGTGAAACAGGCCTGGTGGTGATGAAATCTCTGAGTTCTTGCTTGTTCGCAAAAAATTTTATTTTTCCCTCGGTTGTAAAACTTAGTTTGGCTGGATATATAATTCTGGGTTGAAAGTTTTTTTCTTTAAGGATGTTAAATATTAACCCCCACTCTCTTCTGGCTTGTAGAGTTTCTACTGAGAGATCTGCTGTGAGTCTG
>CAUYQU010021215.1:0-68045 GCA_963574635.1 Cheracebus regulus
GGGGTAGCATACAGGTTTATATAAAGATGGCTGAACCCAAAACAAACAAAAGATTCTTATCCTATAAAGATTCTTATCCTCTTATCAATGACTACAGTTACGGTAAATAACATCAAGGCGAGCGATAATTTGAGGGGTAGCATTTTTCTAGTAACATGTGAGCGATCATGGGATTTCGTGAATGTAGGTAAACAGAGTCATAAAACCAGCCCAAAACGGGAACTTCAAGAGACAATAGTCTTGTAAATAGTCACGCAGGCCTCACCCAGACATGCCATTAGCTCAGTGGATCAAGAATAGGCTTCTGCAAACTCAGGCCTCTATCACTTCCTTCTTTTTTCCTCAGCTCGACTGCCCTCAGCGGGGGGGAGAATATGTCCGGGCTCTAACTCCGTAATGGCGGAGACACAGAGGGGTCTCTACGCTGGTGGAGTGATCCCCATAAAGCAAAGTTGACAAAATTTTGATTTACTTGTTGAGGACCCATAGTTGAAATGAACATAACTCACACTTTTAAAAACAAAGTGCATTTAATACCAATGTTTACAAACATAAATAGAGCAGAAAAATAGATGTGGGTATCTAGGTCATTTCATTTGAATTTTGAACTTCTTCACATCAGGACTTTGGTTATCAGTGAGAGGAATCAAACTCCAACTGGCTTAAGCTGAAAAGGGAACTTTTTGACTCAAATATCTGAAAAGTTCAGGGTTAAACTCTTTTCAGCCATGGCTAGATTCAGATGCTCGACTTTCCGCTGCCAACTACTTCTCTTCCAGACAAGCTTTCTTATGATGGGACAAGAGAACCATAGCATATACCACCTGTCACCCTAAAGACACACATGAAGCCAGCTTAATTTCAGCTGAAAAATAATGTTTTCCCTACTTGATTGATTGGGCAGAGAATTTCTGATGAATAATCTGGTCTAAATTAGGTTGTATGCCTGCCTCTATGCAGGGGTGCAAGGAAACAGGGCTATCTTTTTTGCGCTGAAACTTGGAATCAGGACCCCACATGAAAGCCGCATGTTGTTTACTAAAGGAAGTGGAAAGAGATGCTGGGATCCTCAACATATTCCTTTGCATTTCACTGTTGATTGTCCAGTATATATGTGCCCCCTTCTTTTTTTCTTACATATATACTTTATTTTATTTTATTTTTGAAACAGGGCCTCGCTTTATCACCCAGGTTCTCTTTTTGAACCTGTCAAAAAGATGGAGCACTGAGGACATTACTTAAGGACAAAGACAGCCTACTTCTGAACTAGATTTGTCATTTGCAATTAGAAATCATAATGTCATGAACACTGTGTGCAAGTAACAAACTCTAAAATAGAGCTGTTAGCCATAGTTAGCCATGTTATGAGGAGCCATGTCCTGACCAGAAGACATGATGCACATAAACTAGAGAACTCCTGAACTTAGAAATAAATGCAGAATTCAAACAGTACACCAGAGAAGGGGGAGCGTATATTTCAGAGTCTATATTGATGAAGTTGCTATGTAGCATGTATTTAAAAGTATATATGTGGCCAGGCATGGTGACACATGTCTATAATGCCAGCACTTTGGGAGGCTGAGGCAGACTCACTTGAGGCCAGGAGTTTGAGACCAGCCTCGAGACCACAGATGGTGAAACCCCATCTCTACTAAAAACACAAAAACTAGCCAGGCATGGTGGTGTGTGCCTGTAGTCCCAGCTATTCAAGAGACTTAGAAAGGAACATTGCTTGAGTCCAGGAGGTGGAGCCTGCAGTGAACAGAGTCTACACTGCTGTAATATTTTATTTTCTAATATCAAAGTTTGAAGCTCTAGAAAATTAACTTCAGTAGGATTAAGTAGACATGACTATTTAAAAATATTATTGATATTTGTAACAAAAAGGCTCGGTAGGATTAAAGTGTGTGTTTCCAAGTTTGCAAGCTTCAGCTAAATTATCTGTCAATGTATTTTTATTTAGAAGTCATTTTCAGATAGAGGTATTAGTTTAACTTATTCCAATGTAATACAATTTTTAGAGGTAAGAGTAATATAGATAATATGATCTATACATATATTCTCTTTCCAGCATTTTCTTTTATAAGTTACTTAAACTATGATATTGCAAGGAAGAGGGGAACAAACAACAGAATTGTGAATATATCTGCTCTGAAGCATAATAAAACAGGTGTACCTTAATAGGTCTACCAGGAATGTTTTAGCTGTTAGCATCTTTTAAATGCTTCTGCTGAGAAACCATGTTTTCATAACAAGGTTGGTGAGTATTAAACCTGTGATAGTTCTTTCTGGGATTACTATAATTTACAAAAACAATAAAAACCTGCTAAAAACATTTATGTATTTTTAAATGTTGTAATCTAGGGATCCCACTGATATTTGTGGTGAAAGATTTGCCCAAGGCTACATAACCCTGGTTGTACATTGCCAGGACTGCAATCTGTTTTATGACAAAACAGATTCATTTATCTCCAAATAAATAAATTACTTTTGTGAACATTTAGAAACATTTGCATAATTAGGCTGTAAGATCTTAGCAGTCTTTTTCATAATAATTAAACTAATCTAATCTTGGACAGGGTAAACAGACTTACTAGGATGAGAGCAGCCTTCAGGCAAGGAACTTACCGCATTCTACAGGAACTGTAAGGCTGATGATGTTTGTTAATTATGCAGAGCTTTTACTCCCCAGTAATAGCAGCGTTTGTATTGCCTGAAGCTTAGATAGCTACTCCCAGGCACATAAAAATTAGACTCTGCTTTTTTGACATTCTCCTAAAAAAAAAAAAAAAAGAAGAAGAAGAAGATACTTCAAAATGATTATATGCTTTCAACAAGGAGGGCATTAGCTTTCCACTGATGGAATCTTTATATGGCTACAATTGGCCCATTCTTCAGTCAGGTGATCTTGATTATATTTAGATCTGAAGCTTTTCAGACTGTATACAGATACACAGAGCTGAGGTTTAATAAAAAAGCAGCAAAATGAATGACTACATTTCAATCCTTAAAACTTCCTGGAATCCCAAGTTTGAAAAATAGGCACTCTAGCCCATGTCATTTTGAAGATCCTCATTTTATTTACAATTATTAAAAGGGAACTTTGTAATAATTAAATTAATGTAAATTAAGGTATTGCAAAATTTCAGTGGTTTATAAAAATATCTCTTCATCAGACAGCTTGGCTCATGTATTGGTTTTAATGACAACTTAGCTGGAGGGAACCACTGTCTGTCTTTCTGCTTATAGCTAGTATACTTACCTTAAAGACACAAAACTGAAAAATGAGTTGCAAAAAGATAAGATGAATTTCACCAATTTAATTAACAAAAATTTTATGTAATACTTATTATATCCCCCACTGCTATAGAAATGTTCTCCACCATATTTTTTTTTCAAAGGGAATCTAAATAACTGATGATTCAGAAAACAAGTCTTGGGAATATCAGTGAATTAGGAATTTATAAGTGGAGTAAATGTTCACTGGAGGGACATGCGCCACAGCAATATTTAATGTCTTTATTCTTGTTCATATGAAATGTTGAATAAATGTGGTTGCACTAATTGTAAGAAAAGTGATGGTATTATCTGTCCTTTACATAGTATCTCTCATTTTTGCCTATAATTTATTCACTTATGCACAACATGTTTTATTTTCACATATTTACAGGGGCTCCCAGGTTGATTATTTATTCTAGAAATGTTCAAACCTCACAGTGCATTTAATTAAGACATCACAAGCCACTTTCTCCATGGGAAGAGATTTGTGATGCCACAAGCATAGGCTTTATGAAATTGACAATGAGAAACTACAAATTAAGGTTGAAAAAAAAAAGTGCCATGTAAATTCAAATTTGCGGGGAGGAGAGTAGGAAAGATAAGGCAAAAGGAAGTAATTCATCATTTTTTCTCAAAGAAGCTGTCCTACTATAAAAGTAGAAGCAATGGTCTCTACTCAAGTCTTTTACAAATTACATTTTTGATAACTTAAAAGTTCATTAAAATACTTAGTAAACATTTTGTATTAAACTCACCCATTTAGCCATGAACTTTTTTTTTTTTTTTTGAGATGGAGACTCACTCAGGCTGAAGTCAGTAGCACAATCTCTGCTCACTGCAACCTCTGCCTCCAGAGTTCAAGCAATTCTCTTGCCTCAGCCTCCCAAGTAGCTGGGACTGCAGGTGTGTGCCACCACTCCTGGCTAATTTTTTTGTATTTTTAGTAGAGACAGGGTTTCACCATATTGGCCAGGCTGAGATTTTTCTGAAGTTCCTTGGGTAAATGTAATTGCTCCTTACTTCCACATGACTGAATGCTCTTTGAGAGTATAGTTTGTTCATCTTTGAATCCAGTATCTTGCATGTAATGACATTTAAATAAGTGTTTGCTGAATGAATGGACAAGTTGTAACCTATATCTTAGGAACTGGGTCACTATAATTTTGGAGAGTGCTAAAGAAAGTTCATTTTGACAGACTGATTTACCATTGTTTTGTATAACCTTGCAATCGTTGGTTTGTATGTCATTAACTGTCTTCAATTCGCTCTCAATCTCTTTAGATTTGACATCCTCACCTTTGACCTAAATTAAAAGTTAAACTGAAAATGCAATCTTTGAAAATAAACATTGACAAACATAATAATATTAGCAGCACAAAAATATGCTCACCTAAGCTGTTCTTATGCAAAATGCAAGTGCAATTTCAGTGATTCTAACACCTACTATTACCGTCTCATGAATCAGCAAATGAACTTTCTAAAAAGTCTTGGTTTTTGCAAAATTTTCCACATACCAGTTTACTTAAAAGAAATCAAAGCCTTGGAAAGCAAGCCCATGAATGAACACAGCATACTAATCAAAATGCACTTCTTGGCACTTTTCCTGTGGTAACCCAAGGGAAAATATGTCTGCCACTTCACAGCAAGCATAAAATTTCATCCTGACTTTCAGGCAAAACACCAATGTAATTGACATGTACTACTAATCAGATGAGTATATCACATGATAATATCTTTTCCTCTGTGACTAAGAGTGATATGCTTCAGTGGTTATCACAGCATGCATAAGGCTATCCTCTTTATATGCACATAGGTGTTCAAGTAATGCATTTTGAAAACCTCACAAGGCACTCTACCCATATGTGGTTAAATAATTGAAGCAATTGCCATGTGAGTTGCTGGTCACCACATCTGTATGTTTCTCTAGGCTGCAATCAGCACCAGATGTTCTACCATATGATAGTTTATGATGCCACAAGGTATTTCTGACAAGCGTAGTGGGGATGCAGGCCCCATGTTAAGTTTGCCTGCAGTGAGAACTAAGAAGGGACAGCATGGTGGCTGAAAAGACACTTATCTGAAGGACTCCACCAAACCTTGCCAAGTGGGTAGAGCCACAGGGATAAGAAACACATGTTTCCCTCTACAATCATAGAAGTGGCTAGACCTAATAAAATCTCCTAATCTCACACTAGTCTGCAAATCTCTTGTAATTCAGCTGCCCATTACATCAGCCATTTGTGAATATATTAAAATTTTGCTTAAGCATATTGGTTATTTTATGTAGGTGCTAACCTCTTGATGTGTTGATGGATATTTGATTCATTGCAGAGGGTCACTGCACTTTTTTGCTAGGAATGTACTCCTGTAATTTGACAAAATTTTTACATCTGTATACATTTTTTTAAAGTACATGTGTGACCTACCTGTCACATACTCCTTTTTGAAAAATAGTTTCTTTTATTGATTCATTTTATAAATATTTATTGTGTACTCTTATATGCCAGACACTGTTCTAGGTATTGAACATACAGCAATAAATAAAACAGAAAAAAAGTCTCTTTGTCTCTGTCCTTATATATTTGAAATCAAAGCAAGAGAGATTATATTCTACCAAGGAAGCTTATATTCTTCTTTTTTTCTCCCTCCCTACCTCCCTCCCTTCCTTCCTTCCTTCCTTTCCTTCCTCTCTCTGTCTTTTTTTTGAGACAGTTTTTCCCTCCATTGCCCAGGCTAGAGTGCAGCAGCAGGATCACAGGTCACTGTAACCTCAAATTGCCTGGGCTCAGGCGATCCTTCCACCTCAGCCTCCCTAGTAGCTGGAACTACAGGCACACACCACCATGACCAGCTAATATTTGTATATTTTGTCAAGTCTGGATTTGGCTATGTTGCCCAAGCTGATCTTGAATTCCTAGGCTCAAGAGATCCATTCCCCTTGGCCTCCCAAAGTGCTAGGATTACAGGTGTGAGCCATTGTGCCCAGATAGGAGCTTATATTCTTTTGAGGAAATAGATCCTAATTATTTATTTTATAATTAATACTTATAGAAGATTACCAAGAAAATGAGATGCAACTAAGAAAGGTGACAAGAGTTTCTCCCTGCCCAGGAGGATGACCTGGCTCTTCAAGGCACTGGCTTCAGGAGCCAGAAGGAAGCTGGCAGCAGGTGGTGTTGGCCTGCTCCATTAATCTCTCAGTGCTAAAGTAAAGACATAGCTACCACAGTTGTGGAAACATCTCCTGTCTGGGCTTCTCTTCAAAGAGTCTAAGCCCTCCACAGGGGCCAGAGTCCCTGAAGGCCAGAGACACGTGGGCCTTTTGTTATGTGATGAGAGCAGCCTCTGCCTGGGATGAGTCCTGTAAGTGAGCATACCCTAAACAACCTCCTACCTCCTTACCCCATAGCAGGAGCCTTTCCCCATGCATTCCCCTCTCTTGGGAGTTCAAATGAGATTGCTTAAGCTGGTTTAGACCCTGGATGCATACCCTAGTTCTTCCTTTGACCAATTCCAGTAGTTCCTCCGTGGAACTCCATGCCCAGAATAATTTGCCTTCAAAATTATTCCTCCATGCTTCCTCCATGCCCAGAATAATTTGCCCTCAAATGCCAGAATAGGGAATTCTATGCCTGGCCAGAGTCCTCAAGCCTGCCTCTGGCTTATAGTGTCCAGTGAAAGCAAGGATGGCTAGAAGTCACTACTTAGCTAGGCTTGGAATTTATTCAGTGCCTGTAGGTGCAAGATGTGTATTGGCTGAATTGTTGGCTGTGAACCTGCCAGTGATGAGCCCTGGCAGCCCTGCTGTGCTGTTTTTGAAGATGGGCCTCGTGAGACTATTTGAATATTTCTTGAGGTTGTGGGATTTAGCTAATTGAGAGAATTGCCTGAGAAGTGACCAGGGCTGTATGTTAGTGAGGAATGTCCTTCTTTAAACAGGAGAGGAATTCCAAAGAGTCTTGAAATAGATTAGTGGATTGATCCATTAATGGATGAATGACTGATAAAATGGGTCAGATGCTTTTAGGGTTAGGGAAGAATAAAATCACATGAGTTCCACCCTGACTATATCAGCAGAGAATCCCATTCCTAGGCTAGAGGAATTTATGATTCTCAGTTCTTTCAAACTTTACAATCTTCAACCTAAAGGGCACTCATAGGGACTAGAAGACTTTCTGACACCTTTTATACCTATGGGTTTTCTCCGTTTTGAAATATTAATTCATTTATTTATATATCACCTTATTTCTGAAAACATATCATATAAGAAATAGAAACAGAAAAACAGGTACTGCTTCTACCTGTGACAGAGCCTTCAATGCCTGTGACCCAGGACCCAGGAGGTTGAGACATCTCTATGTCCCCAATCTGTGAAGCAAAGTAGCAGATTGGGTAGATGGGGATATGTGCTGGGTTTGCACTTTAGTGATCCAACCAGTCTAGGGCTTAGCCAACAGTTACCCACCCAAGGTCACAGTGGAATGCCCCTACATCAGTAAGGAGCTACTGTATCCTCTTCCTTGGTCTCCTCCATCTTGCTCCATTACAGAGAAAAGTTCAAATACCTTCTAGTACTCTAGTACTTCACATTGGAGAGGAAACAAAAAGATCTCCATATATATGGATAAATAACAATAAAATAGGATCAAGGATTTAGAAAATTATCTCTCATTTTAGCCCCTACAGTGTGTATATATATGTGGGTGTGTATATATATATGTGTGTGTGTGTGTGTGTGTGTGTGTGTATATATATGTATATATGTGTATATAGATACAGATTTTTGTTTGTTTTTGACACAGGGTCTCACTCTGTCACCCAAGCTGGAGTGCTGTGGCACAATCTTAGTTCACTGCAACCTCTGCCTCCAAGACTAAAGTGATCCTCTCACCTCAGCTTCCCAAGTGGTTAGGACTATAGGCATGAATCATTACACCTCAAATTTTTTCCTTTTTTTAAAAAAATCTTTTGTAGAGGTGGGGTTTCACCATGTTGCCCAGGCTGGTCCTTAACTCCTGGCCTCACACAATATGCCTGCCTCGGCCTCTCAATGTGCTAGGATTACAAGCTTGAGGAACCAGGCCCAGCCACATATTTTTGTTTTTTAAACCTTAACAAATACACAACTTCACAATCTGCTTTGTTAACTTATCATTATCTCAAAAATACTTCCCTATGTTACTAAAAGCATTACATACTCAACATTTTAATAATTGTGTTATATTCCATGTACTTATTAATTCACCCACTCCTGAAGATTTAAGCTGTTTCCAATTTTTTTTCCCATTCTGAATGGCGTTGCAATAAATGTTTTTATATTTCAGATATTTCCAGACTACATATATTTTCAGAAGTGAATTATTACATAAAATAGTTTCTCAAGAATAGTATATGAAGATTCATTTTTCAATGAAGTCTTTCAAATTCTAGGCAATATTATTATAGAGTAGCTGTGCCAAATATTAAAATGAAAATGTCTATTTCATTTCAGCATACACTAATTTGATTGCTAGAACCAATCAGAATTTTTAGAAATTTGTATTTCCTGTTTTGTTAACTGTCTGATTGGCTGTTGTTTAAAAAGTAAGAGGATGAACTGTGAGGCAAAATTGCCTGAAATTACATCTTAGCTCTTCTACCTACTTCCTGTTTAGCTTCTGTTTCCTCATCTGAAAATGGGGATGATTATGATAATAATACAACAAGTACAACCTCATAAAGATGTGAGTATTAAATGGGTTAATATCTGCAAAGTGTTCAGAACAGTGTGAGACACATAGTGCATTAACATTTTGGCCTATTTTTATTGCTATTATGGTGGGTTTTTTTTTTTTTAACTCTTTAGTGGTTTCTCTCCCTTTAAATCATTTCTGGGTCAATTTGTTTGTTTGTTTGTTTGTCTATTTGCCTCATTGCTTTTCTTTATGCCACTGGAAATAAAACTCCCTTTGGTGATTTTAACTATATCATAATTTCAACCACTACCTATAAAAAACAAAACAAAAAAAATCAAAAACCGAAACAAAAAATAAAACTTTTTTTTTCTAATTAATGCCTCTACTTTAGATCTCTCCCTTGAACTCAAACTTACAATACATCCTTAGTGAAGATACGACAAGCATATTTGGTCAACATGGCCCAAAATAAATCCATCATTTTTCACATAAATTTGGTCTCTCTTTATTCTCTTCTTTCATTAGTGACGGCATTATCTACCAAGGACATCAGCAGTGGCCTAGTGAGGGGGGTGACAATATGCCATCCCCAAATAAACAATTTGGCATAAGAATTAGTTTGAGCTGAATATAATTGAAAAAGCAGACATGGAAAGAGCTCTCTGCCCTCCCAAAGCAGGGCATAAATTTCCCTTTAGTAAAATAAATTTATATTGGTAATAGAAATTTCTATTGGTAAACATGTTCCTTTTCACATACCAGGAAGGAAAAAAATACTGGTAATCACAGCAGATGACTCTTAACACGTGAGATGATGCTGAGATGAGTCTGCATAAAAAAACTTTACTAACTAGCTCCTATCTACCATACATTTTCCATTCCCCATAATCTACCACCCCTTGGACCTTACTCCTCTTTCCTTTTTTTAGTCACTTCTCTACAATTTATCGCTCTTGGCTAAAAACGCTAGGGAAGCCCCCAGGACTGTCTTTCTGGGATTTTGCCTATTGTCATGCACATAAATTTAAAATAAAATTTGAATGCCCTTTCTCCTTTTAATCTGTCTTTTGTCAGTTTAATTTTGCAGGCCCTAAGGGAAGAAGTTAAGAATGTAGAAACCTCCACCCTGGAAGTATCTAGGATCCTACTGCTCACTTTCTTCAACCAGTCGATCCCTAAATTCTTCATTTAAGATGAAGAATTTATCTTAAATTAATTTATCTTAAATTGTTGCCCCTACCTAATATCTGAATAGCTCCTCATAACCCGAGGACAAAGCTCAGCCCCTTAACTTGGTACACAAGACACATAAGTCTGTGTTTTTCTCTCTTATCTCATCTTGAGCTTCTTATCTTCCTTGAATTTGCTCTCCATTAATTCAATTCACCAGTGAACAGCTCCTGCTCTTCCCTGAGTTTGAAGTGTCTTTCTCCATTTCCACTCCCACCTTCTTTTCCTACTCAACCCTTAGTTATCCTTTAAGACGTAACTATGATGTCATCTCCTCTAAAAAGACTTCCCTTAACTCCTGAATTGTGTCAATGACACAAATAGATTAGCATCCTTTTCAGAGTCAGTAGGTTATGCATTAATCAGTATGTCAGCAATTGGAAAGCTCAAAAGATTCTTTATCCAAGGACAGGATGTCACCATGAATCACAAAATGGGTTAACTAGATGACTTGATTCATGTCACCATGAAGCACAAGATAGGTTAACCCAAGGTGGATTAACTTGGAAGTCTGTTTACTTTTAAAGTAAACTACCAAATGTGACCTGGATGGGCATAGTTATGGCATCACATCTGTCCTACCAATGATTGATTCAGAAATGGACAAAAGACTCATTTGGGACCATTGAGATTGGAGGAGATAATTTTTCTGCAATATTTAGCATGGCTTTCAAGAATTGCTTCACTCTCTCCTTCTATGTACTGTCACAGGTGGATGTAAGTACTTCTTTCTGTTAAAAACATCTTATTCTGTTATATCAGCCTGGGGATAAAGCTAATACTCAGAGGAAAAATTTGCATTGTAGGTATTGAGGAAATCAAGCAGAAATAAATTCTACCTCTGTACCTCTAGATATACAAGCTAATTAGTTGTCTTACTGCTGAAATTTGAAATGTATTTTATGGTACTTTAATATAATTGGTTAAGTAAGCATAAAGTCACCAAAGGAGAAGACTCATCTACATCACTCTTATGTCTCTGGCCTTCTTGCCAGTCCTCAAGCACACCATTATGGGTTGAATTATGTCCCCTCACAGTTCGTATGTTGAAATCGTAATTCCCAACACCTTAGAATGTCAGCCTATTTGGAAATAGGATCATTGCAGAAGTAGTTAAGATGAGGTTATTAGGATGGGCCACTAATCCAGTATGACTGGTATCTTTATTAAAAAAGGAAATTTGGACACAGGCATGCAGGAAGAATGCCATATGATGAAGGCAGAGATTGAAGTGATATTTTTCAACACAAAGAAATTTTAAAGATTGCCACCAAACCACCGGAAGTTGGAAGAGAGACAGGAAGAAATTTTCTCTAACAGCCCTCAAAATATATCAACCCTAATGGTACACCTTGATCTTGGACTTCCAGCCTCCAGAATTTTCAGAAATATGTATTGTTTAAACATCCAGTTTGTGGTACTTTGTTACAGCATCTCCAGCAAACTAATATTCACATCCCCATTATTTCTGAGTTAGGTCTTTGGCACTAGTTGCTCCTGTGCTTAGAATGCTCTTTCACTGATCTTCATATTGCTGGTCCCTTCCCATTTTTAAATCTTAGATTGAGAGTGCCCTCCTCAGAGAGG
This sequence comes from Cheracebus regulus, assembly GCA_963574635.1. Taxonomy (NCBI): domain Eukaryota; kingdom Metazoa; phylum Chordata; class Mammalia; order Primates; family Pitheciidae; genus Cheracebus; species Cheracebus regulus. The sequence goes on from CAUYQU010021215.1 coordinate 11,772, forward strand.
CCTTACAGCACCACCTGATCCAGAGCAGCCCCACTAGTTACTCTTTATCATCATCCTACTTTCATTTCCTGCTCAGCATTCACCACGCTCTGTATTTTTCTTGCATATTTAACTCTATGTTAATTTTTCTGCCTCCCACCCCCAAACCCCACTAGAATTTGAGCTTCATTGGAGAACAGAGAGCTTTTGTATCTTGTGTTCACTGCTGAATTTTCAGGACCAAGAATCTTGCTGGGTATACATCAGATGCTCAGTAAGTAGATGATAAAGAAAGAAATGTGGAGTAAATGAGTATGAAGAGAAAAGAATAATAATTTATGTCATTAAGCTTTTGAATATTTGATACACTTAACTGAATAAGGTGAACAGTAATGTTGTGCTTATACCTTTAATATGTGAATTTAATTAACTTTCTCTGCTTCTATTACCTTATCTATAAAAGATAAATTCACAGTACCTACATATAGAGTTATTTTGAGAATTAATGAGAGGATATATGAAAAGCACTTGGAACTGTGCTAGGTAAATAGCAAATATGCAAAACATATTGGCTCTTTTTGACACAGTGGCTCTTAAAAGAAAAAAACAAACCAATTTTTTTTCTGCGTGATAAGTAAATACAACTAGTTTCAACTTTCAAATACAATGGTTTCAACTTTCCATATCTTAACCAAAATTATAAGTGTTCTATAATTTTCAGCATTTTTATTGGAAACTTTAGAATAATCAGTCATCTTATTTCAGTTATGATTCTAATGATCAACAGTCACCAAGAACTCTTCACTTTATTTTATACCATATATTATCAGAGACAGCCAACTCTCCTAAAAGTTCCTTGAATTATACAAAATGCTCCATTTTTACACACCTCATTTTTGCCTAGACTCTCATTTCTTAAATCGGGTTCTTATTATTTACAAACATGGTACTCCCACGAGACCAAAAATAAATTGTCTGAAGTTAAAGAAAATTCTTTGCTCATTAAATCAATAGATACAAGTAGAAAAGTGAATATGAGGTAATCATTGTGGATAATTATTGACACAACACCTAAGGGACTTCTTTAAAACTATTAATGTATTAGTAAATGCATCACAGGGAGGCTAAGCTGATTCTTTTAAAGAGAAAGCATGGTAAAATAGGAAAAGCTGCCAGACTTAAGCTTAAACCCTTATTAACCATGAAACAAGGCAAGTTTCCTTATTACTAAAATGAAGGTAAAAACAACCATATTTTAGTTGAAACTTTAGAAATAGTATGCACATTTTCTAGAAAAATTGCCAAATACATACCAGGTACTAGTTTTATAACCAGCAATTTTTAGAGCTCTACGTATTAGTTTCTGCTGCAGAATCAACTACCCAAATACTAAGTTGCTAAAACAACATGTATATGTTATTTCTCATGTGGTGGTGGTGGTAGCTGGGAACGTCTTTGGGTCTGTGCTGGCTTGAATGGGACTAGATAATCTAAGGCCTCAACTGGAATGTCCAGCGTGCTGGAGTTTTTCTCTTCAGATGGTCTCTCATCTTCCAGGAGGCTAGCCTGGGCTTGTTGACACCATAGGGGAAAGATTCCTAGCAGTGGGAAAGTGCAATCTAACAAGAAAACAAGATAACAAGCAGACACTATTCACATACCTCCTAACCTTCCATTGACCAGAGCAAATTACATGGTCAAGTTCAGATTTCATGGAAATAAACTAACTCACTAATTCTAGGCATAATTAGTATAAAACTGTGAAGGCTAAAACACCCCTTCACATACATATATTTTACTTATATAGAATATAAATTTCACATGATTTATATAAAAATACATAAATCTCTATCGTATAGTTCATTCAGAAAAAATGACTACTTTAGAGAATAATTTATACGCACGAACATGGCTAATTCAAAAGTTAATAGGGCCCTTGTATATTCGTCTAAGAACTGAATTTGGCCCACTATGTATGCCACTCACTGCCTTTATTTACATTATAAATTACCACACTTTATTATGTCTACTCCCATACCATTTCTATTAGTCTATTACTTTAATATAATATGTTAAAATGGAATTAGCAATTAAATTACTACACCGTTATTCATATAACCTAAAGTATTTGACCCCAGTCTCTAAAAGCAGGGAAATTTGTAATTGAATAAATCTCTATTCACGTATTGTGATATATGGACGGCTTTAATTGTACATGATATTTTCTTGGTGTTGATGTGGTCAGAAATTCTGCTTTAATTCTACTTATTTCTTATGAGGGAGACTAAGATATATCTGGGACATCATTTGAATGCTTATTTAGATTTACAGATTTTAAGAGGTATGCCCCAAAGAAAAAATAAAAATATAAAAAAGAGGTATGCCCCATAGTGTCCGTATAACAATACATTTAACTTCAAGTATTTCCTACATGTTTTCGTAATTTGTTAAGAAATTTAAGCAAAATTAAGAAATAAAGAAACTATGCAACTATTTGTAATTTCTACCAAATATTCACCAAAAAGTAATGTGTTCTTCACTATTCTCAAGTTAATTTATAGACCTGTCTATTGCAAGCTGCTTTGAGCAAGGTCCATACTTTTCATGTTACTGCATTTTTTTTGTAGTGTCAGACAATCAAACAAGAGCCTAGTATAGTGCCTGGTGTAGTAAGTGTATTAGATTCCCGAGCTTACCATTATAAAGTATCACAAACTGGATGGTTTAAAACAACTGCATTTTATTGTCTAACATTTCTGGAAGGTAGATGTCCAAAATCAAGGTGTGGGCGGAGCCACGCTCCCTCTGAGACTTGGGGAATTCTAACCTTGCATCCTCCCAGCTTCTGGTGGTTTGCTAGCAATTTTTGGTGTTCCTTGGCTTGCAGCTGCATAACTTCCAGTCTTTGCCTTTGTTGTCACATGATGTTCTCCCTGTGTACACAGCTGTCTTCTGTATAGGACAACAGTCATATTAATTAGGAGCCCATCTACTCCAGTGTGATTTCATCTTAACTAGTTATACTGGGAATGGCCTATTTCCAAATAAGATCACTTTCTCAGTGTTACTGAGAGGAATACTGGGTGTTAGGACTTCAACACATCTTTTGTGGGGGGACACATAATTCAACCTATGACAGTAGGCAATTAATAAATACTTGTGGAACAGCCAACAGGATGAAATTTTGCTAGTGTGTTCTGTGCATTTCAAATAAATTCACAAAAGAATATTGGCTCAGGTAAATAAATGGGAAGAGGATATCTTAGAAAAATCACAAAATAATTTATGAAGTTAAAGTCATTAAAAAATATAGGCAACTGTTCAGCCTAACTAGTAGGAAAAGTCATGTAAATCAATATGATCGCAAGGGCCAGAAACTTTGCTCCTCAACATGGAATATATAAAATATCACACAGCTATATTTCCTTTGCCATTTGAAGCCTATTATAATGGCAGTTCAGTTTTCACTTTCTTAGGAAAGTTTGCTCTGTCATCTCCCCATAGGACCATGTTTTCCTATTATAGAGATTTATGGACCTCCATGTGCTTCTCTTTGATAGGAACTTGCTTTTTACATTTATTAGTGTGAATATTTGATTATTATTTTCATCAGTAGATTGTAGGCTCCAAGAAGACTGTGTCTATTTTCATTCTTTATATTTGCAAGACAGCATACCACTTGACAGTTAGGCACTGAATAATTATTTGTTGATTGACCAACTGATTGAATGAATAATGAATTGGTGATATGGGCTGAAAGTCCATATCTGTCCAATAGCTATAGAAAATATTTATTATATTTGTTAAAAATTTTATATATTTGTGTTTGTTATTATATTATAAAAATATAAATTATTATATATTGTTAAAATATTTGTTATTTTATTTTGTTAAATAAAATGTAGGCAAGATTACAAGGACCTTGTTTACTTATGTGACAAACTGTTTTCAAGTACTTTACAAGCACTTACTTAGTTGCATACAAACATTTAGTATGCTAATTACAATTAGTAATTATGTACTTCTTATATGAACTCTTTCTCTTGGAAGATTTTAAGTAATCCTAATTTAAGTTACTGTATGCACTTGAATATTATAATGCTAAATTTCGCATACATATTTTATATTAGTTTTTAATTTACATTAGCATGTATTTTCCAAATTCAGTCCAAGTTGGTGTTTCCTATATATCCTGAAATTAAAATAGGATACATTTTATACACACCACACACACATACACACACACACACATGCCAGGGACAGAGTAACACTAGTTATTCCTCTTAAATTCCAAAAAGAATATTCTTCTTAGGATTTATAGAATCATCTTCCTAAATTCATGATGTTAAAAATGAATTCACTCATCCTAATATTTTAGAGAATATCTAATTATTTAATTATCTCTGTTATGTGACTAAAGCTTTGGTGGATTCTCTTCTTAGTATTATCACATTCTTCCTTAGGGATAAGCCTCATTTGAGTGTACATCAAGTTCATACACACACATAAATACAACACACAACACACACACCCCATAGTGATAAAATGTTACAATCCAATTTTAATTAAAACTATTGAGAATATGTTTTTGTTGTATTTTCAAATCATCTTCCTTTGAGAATGATATAAAATGTTGATGTGTGTACTCCAGTGAGAGACTTAGTAAATGTTAGCTTTCAGTCATTTTCCTGAGACCATGCAAGAGTTCATCTCCAGTCTCTAGTTGGGCTCTTGTGGGAATAGAAATACCACATTCTTGGCTTGACATCAGTGCCGTTTCCAAATGTTACCATGGTGATCACCTATGCAGCATCACTAACCCTTCTCACAACAGCTCAATTGGAGATTCACGTTTCACGTTTCTGTGATATGGGAGGGTAATTATTTCATTACTCAAGGGAAGAAGATTTAGGAAGTAAATAGCTCTTCATTAAATCTTAAGTGATTCTAGTCATTTTAGGCCACAGAAATGACAAATATAAAAGTAATGAAATTCAAAAGAGTAAAACATGACTGGGAATTGAAAGAAATTAATTTCTGTGTAGTAAACTATAAATATTTTTTCTCTAGTGAAAACATTTTACATAAAGTACAAGTATATTGTGTCAATAATTCATTATTTAAAATAATTTCCATGTAAAATAAATGCCAGAAATGTTTGTGTATATATTTGAACAGAAGTACCTATAAGAAGAGAGGTTTTCTGAATTGACCTGGCTTGGGAGGAGGTAGTATCATATTTCATAAGCCATGCTACTTTTCTATGCAGCGAAATAAAAATTTCATTGTTGAAAAAGAGATTATCATTGTACAGATGATTGTTTTATGAAGAATTATTGTTTCTTTTATTTACCATTGATGTTTGAAGATTATGCAGTTGAAAATAAATATTAAAGTGCATTATTTCCAAAATATACTTGTTTTGTGAAATGTCATTGAATAGTTGTGAATTAAAGATATTTGGAGCATATTTTGAATATAAAAATAAGCTACTGTTTATGCTGCACTGCCCAACTGCTGGGTTTTACCCACGGTACAAGAAGGGTGCTGTGATGTAGCTCAACAGTCCAAACCACAACTCTCCTGGAAAGGATTTTGAAATGCCATAAAATTCTGAAGCCAAAAACATTTGGCAGGCCTATTCTGCATTACTGAGGTTATGCCTGCTACAAGACAAACATTTCTAACTACACTGTGTTCTTTCTAAATATTTTTTCTTCATTTTTTCCTATTTTCCTTTTTTTTCTGTGTTGCCTGAAACAAAAAGCCCATTAAATATTTAAAAAGAGAATTAAAGATACATGAAGTAAAGGTACTCCTATCTGTGACAGAAGGTGTGCTGCTCAATATTAATGGTTTAATTTGGCCTATTTGAGATCTTGTACATGTACAGACTAAGAGAGGGCAAGGAGGAATTCCATCATTATCATTTTCCCAGAGGAAAGAAGCCCATTTCTCCTTCCTTGGTCTTTAATACTTCCTGACGCAGCTCTTTCCTATAATGGTGATGGAATTTTTAAAAGTTTAGCTTAGTGGAAGAAAAACTAGTCAGAATTGATTGTTCAGAGGCTGACTGATTAAGTATTTAATTAATTAAAATTATTCATTCATAAACCTCTGAAGAGGTGGAATGGGAAGGTTAAGAGGTTCAGAGTAGCTGTAGTCTTCAGTGCCTCTTTGCTTGTTATTTACATTTAATCCATTAAAGACTCATGTAATATATTCAAACTTGCATAGCTCTTGGAATAAAAGACTGGAGGATAGGCAGGCACTAAAAATAGCTTTTCACTACTAACAAAATCATGTAAATCATGGAAACAGTCAATGAATATCAGATGTTGTAAAGCTACATCCAGTATTTTAATATTCATAGACTGCTTCTGAAGTTTGAGGACCACTGAGAGGGATCTTTGTCCATCATAGAGGTAGCAACAACTGATAACAGAACATCTCCTAATGAACTGATGGTTCCAATTTTCCTTATCCTGTGTTTTCATGTGGAACTTCTTGTGGGCCTACAGTCTTCTCATTGAGCTTATTTCTACATCAGTGTCACTAAAGACCCGTTCCCCAACCCCAGCCCTGTTCTTTCACTTTTAGGGTCTTTTGAAGGCACTTTCAAAATTCCAATTACATTTTAAGCAAAGTAATTTAGATATCTTCTATCCCATTTCTGCATCTGTATGTGTGTGACAGAGAGTTTGGGGGTGGGAATTTGCCTTTGATAATGGAAAAGCCTATGAAGTACTTTATTTACAAATAAAAGCTGTTTTTAAAAATATTTTTCTGCTGCTCTGACCAAACTGCAGCCAGCATTTAAAGTAGTATGTTTTTCTCTACATCTACTATTCATAAATTTTGGTTAAAAACATTTTTTGTCACTTATCTACATTACAAGTCTTTGAGGATACATGGACAAAATTGTAAGTATTGGAAATATAAATGGATAAGTGGTTCCTGAGTAAATAAGCCAAAGTTAGCCCCAGTCTCATGACTTGTTACTTCAAGTTCTACTCAAGGTGCATTGGTTTGCTCTAACTTCAAATAATCCCAGTGGTTTAACACAGTGAGATTTATTTCTCTAAGACAAAGCCCTTAGTGGGCGTAGGTGACACTTTGGGGCAGTTACCTTACTTGTGGTAGCTAAGTGGACTTCTGTCTTCTTTATCCTCTTCTGGGACTTCTGTGGCAGGAGAGGAGAGAGACCGAGTGGAAAACTGGGCAGAAGGTTTATACTGGATTAGCCTGAAAGTGCTATGTCTCACATCCACTCAAATATCGTACAGAACCATTAGTCATAGGCCCCACTTGACAGCAAGAGCTGGGGCACAGGAAGGAATTAAAAACGGGTATTGGGAAGTCCTGAATAAGTACCTGGAAAAGGGGAGGAGAATGCATCAGGAAATGAAAGAACTCTAAGCCACACAAAGGCATTTCTTTATTTTTCTTAGTTATTGTTGGAGATTTTGCTATGATATGCTTGTGTAAGTTGGAACTTATGAGGCTGAAAGAAAGAGCTCCTGAGAAAGAGAAAGCAGCAAATGCACACTACTAATGCTCTATAGCTTGAAGATAAAAGGGAGGTGAAATATGGCAGGAGTTTGAAGGAAGGACACCAAAACTTCACACTCTGAAACTTAAAAATAATTCTGCAAATAACATAGTGTCTACCAAATAAGGCATCATGAGAGGAGTAATGGTACTATTCATTCAGTTGGTGTGGCTTAATGGTACTGTCACGTCTCATGAGCACAACGATTTTTACAAAAGTCACCTCTTAGTTTCCCTTTGTGCTAACAACTCTACCAACTACCCTAATTAATTACACCAAATCTGTTAATAACCCAGACCATCATGTAAATGAGCTTTAAAAAGTAAAATCTGAAGAGCAATCTTGCCATTCATTTATCTGAACTAATTATAATGTAGGAATAATTCTCACAGCAGGTGAAAACAGAAAAAGCATGCTTTTGTGGAAAAGCAAAACATTCTAGATTTTGGCATCAATATTTTAGAAGAAACAAAGAGCTTTTTCTTTTTTGCAAAGTAGAATATTTCAAGCTTGTTATTTTTGTTACAATCATACTTTTAATGAAGGATTTGTAAAAAAGTTATGGATGATTATGCTAGTTTTTAAAATGGTGATGAAATATACCCTATCCTTATATTATTTCAAGAAAAAAATATTTCTAGAATTGACAAGATAGAAAGATTATTATGCTTTAGAATCCATAGATAATAATAAATTGATTGTTTTATTATTGCCATAATTTATAACTATAACATGTAGAATATATTATTTCTTAGCAAGGCAGTTTAGTATAGTGAATAGGGATCAGTAGATTTTTTTCACATCCCAGCTTATACTTTTAGCTGTGTAATCTTGAGTTTGCTGCTTTTTCCCACAGGGTACAGAGTTGATGTGAGAAGACGCTAATATGCTATGAAGTGTACCCATCTCGGTTTTTGACATATGGTAAATATTATAGCCATTACTTTTTATTTTCTGTGGCGTATTTTCTCTTATTTTTTTCACCTTTGTAACTTTGGTTATTCACATTCTCTTGAGTTTTATTACCTTTGCTTTTGTGGAAAAGTGATTTGTCCCATCATGTTACAAGTGTTCAAGAAAACTCCAAAGGGGAAAATATTTGGAAGCTTTTAAGAAAAGTCTGAGTAAGAAGAAACAAAACTCTTCCTAGAAGCAAGTGGTTGTTTCTAAAGTCTGCATCTAGTAAAATCAATATCTTAAAAATTTAATTTGTCAGGTGTGAGAAAAGTTGAATAGTCATCATAAATGAAAGAAAAGCTACATACTCTGATAATTTAGTTATTCATGGGATTATATTTAGAAGAAATAATTTAGCTATTCATGGGATTACATCTAAAAGAAATTCATTAAAGTTGGATAAAAAGAAAAGAATTACATGAGCTTTATTCACACTTCTCATTCTGACTTGAAATGTTCAGAGAAGTAGGAAAGAATAAGGAATTCCAAGCCACAGAAAGGAATTTATTTTTAACAGGATATCAAGGAAGATTTTGCTGTATGTTTTTCATTTCAGTAAACGAAAAAATTGAGGGTAAGCATAGGTTTAATAATAACCTTATTCAACACAACTTCATGTTCTATAGCGTGTTAATAATACCTTTTTTAAAAAGTATCTAAAATTTTAAATAAAGCAGAGGATGACTAAATGGCTTTTCAATGTCATTGTTTTACAGATTCACTCAATAATTTAATTTTATAGGAGAATGCAACTGTATTCCCTTAACTGTTTGCTACTTAATCATTTTTATTATTTTCCATTTACATAACTTATGTATTTCTGGATGGTAGAAAATATAACTCCCAAGTACCACCATTTTATGGCTCCATTAAGCAGTTTTGGACTATAGTCTATGGACACTAGCAAATCCATTTCAGTACTCTTTTGACTGACTGATTATAAAAATCTCTGTTTCTCAAATTCTCCTGTGAACCAGGCTTACCATCTTAGTGATTCACTAATTAATTAATACAGTCTTTTATAGTGTTTATTCTATATTTATATGAGAATCATGTTTTGAATTTTTTGAAAATTATATTTTAGCCCCTCAATCATAAGCTTATTTTTACATGAGGTTACATTAATTTAAAATGTAACTTTCAAAGTGGGGGAAGAGACACTGTCCTTCCACAGTAGACTGATCCAACCTTATGTTGTTATTCAGTTTCTTAACTGTTTATAGTATTATTGCACCTGTGTAATAAGACTATTAGTATCTTTAACAGGAATATACTCAATTAAGATATCACACATAACATATCAAAAGGTTCTCCTAAGCATTTCCACATGTTAATATTTTAAGAGATAAGAATTATTACAGAGGAGCTTAAATAAAACCATTTCATATACTTTGCAAGTATAAGATGTGGCATAATTTACATGAGATTATCTATTTTTTAAGTATATTTTTTCAAACATTTTAATAAGAACAGCAGAGAGTACGGATGATAAAGGTTTTATGCTTGGACTTTGCATTGAATAGAATTTTGGAAAATGAAATACGAATATGGATGAGATAGAGATGAGTAGACATTATTTTGTTTTTCCACTGCTTTATATTGTAATTCTTCTTTTTATGTATTAGCCTGGGTTCAAACAGAAAAAGAAATGGTATTTTGAGGAGAATTCAATTATAAAGGCTGCAAATATGGTATAAGGTAAACCACAAGTGATGGTGCAGCCAGTAGTAGCAGGCATCTTTTCCTAGTGAGAAGGTTTCCAATGAGTGCTGTGACCTTGCGTTGAGGGATTTGATTCTGCACAGAAGGAACTATGGGAATAAATATTGTGACTTTATTATCTTCCCTTTCCCACCCCTGTTGAAGCCAATAGTTTCCTATTGGCTAAATCCATTCAGAAACCAGAAAATAAAGGAGCACATTGATACAATCCATATTGGCTAACTTCCTAGGTAACAGAATAAGGTAAAGATGAGTAAAGAATGGACCTAAAAGAGAACATGGGAGATGTCATGCACATCTGTCACATATTCTTGCTAGTTGCTAGAATACAGTTTAGGAGAGGCTAGAACTGGAAGTCTTTACTGACTGGCATCGGAGGGTTGTGAAATCCACACATTCAGGCCAAGGGAACATTTAGTATTGAGTGAGAACACTGCCCACCCAGATAAAGAATCAGATCTGGAATTTAGTAGTCAGTAAAGTCAGAGAAGATGCAAATAGAATGTGTAAGTACAGAATTTTAACTGAGTCAACATTCTGGAAACAACTAACTTGGTGGCAGTAGGACAGTACTTTTTACTTTTCTACTTTCATATTTTTTCATGTGTAAAATTAGGGAGTTGGAATAGAATGAATGTTTTACTGTCATAATTTTAAGTGGGGAAAATAAAAAGAGGAACAAACAAACTTTTTATTGTTTTTGTATTACCTTACTTCTAAGAATTGGTTGTTAGTAGAACAACTAAAACAGCATTTTTTGTGTCCTTATATTATTATTTATCAATGAATTCTCCCTGAAGGAGGCAATCAACACCAGATTGTTAGGGTCACTTTAATCAGAGCTGTAATGGTTTATTCTACTCTATGAAGTTGATATTTACTCAATATATAATGAGGAAGCAAGAAGTGGTAAAATGGTGAGCTGCAAAAATTAAGCATTTATATCCAAATGGGGAAAATACCTTTATTTTAATTAGATATTCCTCTCAAGTATAAAGGAAAAGGTAAGTTAGTGTCTTCATTACAAAAGAAGCAACTCAAGGTTAAGTAATTTGAATATGTACTAGTTGACCCAAGGAGAGAATAAGGCGATTGGTATTTAACCTAAGGTTGTGTGCATTTCTAGCTTTAGGGCCTAGAAACTCAAAAGGCACTTTCTGAATTTCACTACTAAGGTTAGTATGTGCAGCCTGATTGTTTCTGTTAAGTGTGTGCTTGTCTTACTCTCCAGCTTGTTTGCCTCTGCTGATTACTGGCAGCTTGAAATTGTCCTGAAAGAGAATAAGGGCTCTTGATTAATCCCTATGCACAGTATCAACAATCAACATATTATTGATTCATTATCAGCACATTGTTTCATTTCCTGGGAACAGGGATAGGTTGAAGGCAAATATGACTTCTTCAAAGTGGATACAATCCAATGAACATACAAGTTGGATAAACTAATGTTCTTTTTCTGGTTTTAAATAGTGATTTAGTCCTTCCCTCTTCCCAGTGCAGAGAGGGAGACACTCCTGTAAATGGAGACACCCAGTGCAGAGAGGGAGACTCTCCACAGGTGTAAATTTCCTTCACTAAAGACAGGTCCCAAAATAACTAAAAATAGGCAGCTTCTCAATGCAGCCTGTGATCTTTTAATTAAATTTCTGATTTCAGGGTGGGACCCATTAACGAATGAGGTAGACACAGCATCTCCCATGTTACACTAGGATGCAGTTCACTATTGTTCTGAACTCAAGATATAACTTACAGAAGCAGACTCCATTGATCTAAGGAGTCAAACTCTATAAAAAACCTATTTTTCCTTTTTTCTGTTTCTGATCTTTTAAATGCTTCTATAGCAAATTTTCAAATACATATATTGTTTCTGGCTTTAAAAAAATCATTTTCTAAATGTATCCCACAAATGAACAATTTTACCCAAATTAAAGCTTCGTAGATTGGGTCACTGTGATTCGAAATTACCTTTGGTAAGGTTCACCCATTTCTCTAAAAAGTACACATTCTGGAAATTTTTACATAAAATTGGAGTTTTAAATGGAGGCATTCTAGACCCTGGACCCAATCCAGTTTCTTTCTGACTCATGCAGCTACCACACACCCATAAAATGGTCATAGGCCCATCCACAGTACAAACTGACTCTTGATTACTCACCCCAAGATCATATGCTCTATCACAATACAAACTAGCCCTGGAGGGAGTTCCAGAAGGTAGAGTTCTAGACTCCCTGAATCCAGATGAACCCATGATTCCCTGTCTTCCAGTAACTATGCCTACCTACTGAACCCTGTTCAGTTTTTTGTTTGTTTGTATTTAAATATTTTTAAAGCATTTATTGAACACAGCTGAGAATTCAGGTCTTTGTTTTCTGGCCATAAACACAAAGAGAAAAAAAAAAACAATAGGAAACATTTAATAATTGTTAGATAAATCAGAATATGACTACAAAGAGAGAACAACTCTCTTACCTAGATTCTAAAAATAATGACAGAATTTATCATCTTGGCACAGTCCCAAGCTAGGTATCATCAGATGAAATTTTTCAAACTTATGAATCAATGAGTGAATGAACAGAATATTTCTATAAAGAAAGAAAATATAGTATTTTCATTCATGTAGTCAATAAGAACTTTCAATACACAACATTTGGCAACAAGAACCTGGACCATCCCACGTACATGTATTTTTTCATAACTAGGATATTTCTGTATCAAAATTTAGTTGCTATGCTTCATAAATGGACAAATAATGAAGGCAGGTGTGTATAAAAGGTTACTAAAACATGTAATTTAGAAATTTTAAAAATCATTGATTATTCTAATTGTGTTGATATATCTATAAATGGAAACATTTTCCATTTGTGGAGCAAAGAAGATGGCTGCCCTCTCATCAACAAAATTATAAGCTGTTAACATTTTCAAAAAATTCTTTGAGTATTGCATTTTTATGATGCAAGAACAAGAAACACTAGATCTAATAATAAGTTAGAACCTATTAGAAATGTATTTAAAATCTATAATCAGATTTTAGAAAATGTATATATTCCAGATTCATGAATGACAGCCAATAAGCAGCTAGTTACATTCAAAGGATCACTCTAGGTACAATATCTTCGAAACTAAGAAAATATAAAATAAAATTTTGAGTTAGCTATGATGATATTCTTATTAAAGTTATGAGTAAAGTTATTTTCAATATACCTTTTTTCTTGTGTAATTTAAAAATTCTTATTTATTATTAATATACAGTAGTTGTACTTATTTTGGGTACAGCTATTATCACCTATGTGACATTGCGATACCTGTATAGAATATGTTATAATTAAATAAGGGTAATTGGGGTATACATCACTTCAAATATTTTTGTATTTTTTTGTATTTTTTTCTCCCAGCTATTTTGAAATATAAAGTTATTGTTACCTATAATTTTCCTACTGTAGTGTCTAATGCTGATATTCCTGCTATCTAACTATATTTTTGTACCCATTAACCATCTTCTCTTCATCTCCCAGTTTTTTGTGTGTCTGATTCAGTCACACCAAAATATAGGCATCTCTATAGGGCCCAATTCTGTTTCTACTGAACCCAGTTCATTTTCTGTCTGACCCAGTTAACAACCAAGACTTCCCTACCAGTCCTGTTTCTATCACAACTGCTGAACCTAGTTGGGCAAAAATTTGCTCAAACTCAGACAGCAGTCAATAAACAAGTCCCATAAATTAAAGTGTGTTAAATATCGTGTGTTTTATTACATAGCTTTCATTTATATCATGGCTAAATATATAACTTTAAAGACACATATAAACACTTATTAATTTATCCATTATTTATGTATATATTCAATGGTCCCCTTACTGAGACCTACTCTATTTTATCCTAGGCACCAGGATTACAAAGCTTAACAAGTCATGATTTAGATTCAGAATTTGCAGAGTGGAAGAGGTAGGCATATCAACAAAATATATGCTTAGTAATAAAAATATATAAAAAGTAATAAAGGGATACTTAACTTTTATAGTATAATTTCAGAGAAAGTCATAACTGTGCCAGAGTTTAGAAAAAGGAGTTCTGCAGGAAAAAAAGGGCAGGAAGAGAATTTAGGCCAAAGAAAACAGTTTGTGAAGGAAATTGCAAGGTTCTTTTAGGGTACTGTAAGCAGCCTAAAAGAGAATTTTGAAGCATATATTTCAAAAGGGAAGTGGATGAGATATTAAGCTAGAAACGTAGGTAAGGGACAGATTTTTGAGAACATACCTTTATGTAAAGCAGATTGGATCTTACTTTAGTAGACAATATCACATTCAAAGATCATTCTGATACACTTGAGTGTTATGTATTTGTAATTAAGGATATTAGTCACAGGTTGCTATAATAGCACAGTTGAGAAAAATGCCTTGGTAGTGGCCATGGGAATGAAGAGTAAGATTCAGTGTGCATCTAAGAGAAATAATCAGAAAGACTTGGCTTAAATTGGATGTTTGGAATAAATAGTTGTGAGAATGTCTCACAGGATTTTGTCTTGTGTTTATTCCCTACTGACTAAAGTAGGAAAACGCAATTGAAAAAGAAAATTGTGTTAGTAGGAACTGACTAATACAGTTAGTTAGTGAAGTGAAAGCAAAGATAGTGTAAGAATAATAATATTTGGCAAAGTTTTAACTTTGTTGACTTTAAGGGGCGGGTACCTATTAAGCTGTTAGTTCTATAAGCCTGACACTCAAGAATAGGAATTGAGGTAGCTAATGGAAAAGCCCAAATTGTGTATATTATTATGTTATTGTAGTAATGGCTGAAAGACAAGGTAATCATTTTTAATACAACTATGTCCTCAGAAGTCATCTCTTTTTATTACTTTATATTGATCATTCCTTCTTTTAAAAAATAAGACTGCAAATATCTAATTACTGAAGATGAGGCTCTTAATAACATACTTAGTTTCTTACTTTTTAAAACAACTTTTTATTTTGAAATAATTTTAAGCTTTCATAGAATTTGCAAAGAAAAGTACAGAAAATTTTGTGTGCATTTCCCCACATTTCCCCCAGTGATATCATCTTAAATAACCATAGAAGAATTATCAAATTAAGGAAAGTAGCATTGCTACATTATTAATTAAACTACAGCCCTTATTCAAATTTCACCAGTTTTTACATGTACTTATTGGTTTATTGTTGTTTTAGTTTATACATCTATGAAATTTTAATGTATGTATAGATTCTTGTAACCACTATCATAGTCAAGATAAAAAATAGATTAATCACCCCCCATACTCTCTCCTTCTATCAGTTTATAGTAACCCCTTTGCCTATCCCATCCTCTAACAATCAGCAATATTTTATCTATCTTCATAGTCTTGTCTTTTTGAGAATGTTGTAGAAATGGAATTATACTATTACAGTAGGTAGCTAGTCTGGCATTAGCAGGGAAGGAAAGAGCTACCCCTGACATTCACACACATCAGGAATGTCAGGTGACCAGGTAATGGTAAAGTGGTTGTTAAATGTCTCTCTAAAATAATACTTGGTCACAGCCAGTGCCAGGAAAAAGCTGTTTCCTGATAGATAGAAAACATCTGAAACTGCTGATCAGCAGCTTCCTGATAAGAGCTCAGAAGTTGGGCAAGTGGGCTCAAGCACATGTATGTAGACAGCTCAACCCAAGCAAAAAATCAAGGAAGAAGTAATACAAGACCCCAGAAGTATGCTAATGTATAAAACCCCAAGTCAAAAGATCAAACTGTGCTCTTGATTTCTCAAGTCATTCACATGGCCTTCTTCCAAGTGTACTTTAATTCTAAAGCTTTTAAATAAACTTTTACTCCGACTCTAAAACTTGCCTTGGTCTCTCCTTCTGCTTTATGCCCTTAGGTAGTATTCTTTCTTCCGAGGAGACAAGAATTGAGGTTGCTGCAGATCCATACAGATCTGCCTCTGGTTACATATTTTGGTGCCGTGTGAGTCGGATACGTTCTGCTGCTAACAATACAGTATGTAACCTTTTGAGAATGACTTCCTTCATTCAACACGATGCTTTTGAGATTCATCCAGGTTGTTAGGGTATCAGTTGCCAACTCTTTTTAAGGAAAAGTAAATCTACTTGCAAAGCCTATCTGTGGCCTGCAATTACTTTGAGGTTTTGGTCACTGTAGTTAGCCATGAATGGTAATAATTACTTAGCTCTCTAAGATTGAAGTTTGAGCATAATATATTCACATGCAAAAAAGCCGTGGGAATCACTTCGTGGAAGTTACTCTCGTTTTTCTTCTTTTTATGGGACTAGCTAATAATTCTTGTTCTGCTAACAAGGTTTTGGGGAAAACAAATTTGATATTAAAATTCAAAGGAATTAGTATGTGTGTGGGTGTTATTTGATGTGTCTAGAAAGCTTTTCTTTACATTTTATTTCAAGTCAATCATTGTACTTTATTTTCCTACTATGGTGGTGTTTGTGGTTGGTTAGGATGAAATATTGTTTTTTTGTTTTGGATTTTTTTTTTTTTTTGAGATGGAGTCTCACTCTGACAACCAGGCTGGAGTGCAGTGGCTCAATCTCCTCTCATTGCAACCTCCGCCTCCTGGGTTCTGGCAATTCTCGAGCCTCAGCCTCCTGAGTAGCTGGGACTACAGGCGTGCACCACCAAGCCTGGCTAATTTTTGTAATTTTTTTAGTAGAGATGGGGTTTGCCATGTTGGCCAGGCTGGTCTTGAACTCCTGACCTCAGGTGATCCATCCACCTCAGCCTCCCAAAGTGCTAGGATTACAGGCGTGAGTCACCATGCCTGGCCCAAATATTGTTTTTTAACCATTTACCTACAGAGTCAAAGCATAGCATGTCTATGATTTCTAATTAGATCATGCTATAGCTCATAAACTGTGAGTATATATAAATCAAATTTAAATAAATGAAAATTTTCACAATTATTAAAAGTTTTTGGCTGTTTCAAATAAATCGGTCCTAGATTATAATAACGGGTCAACTTTTTAAGTTAAGAGGGAGGTGGTTGGTTTTTTTAAAGAACCTTTCTACAGGCTTCTAGAAGATGACTTCACAGGTCCAGAATTTGTGTTCTTTTGGTATATTTGATGAAAATAAAAATTTGAACAATTGAAATGCACTAAATATAGCTAAGCTGTGAAAGAATTATATAGGCTGTGGGAGAAAAACACATGGGCATTGTTTTAGAGCATTTGTTTTGCATCTGGCTGGCTATAGTCATAGAAATAAGCAGAGATAGAGGCATATACAACCCGAACACTTAAATACCAAGGCCCAGTTTAGGGCCATTTGCATGCTGTTCAGAGAAGGGAGCTATCAAAGCTGTGAGAATTTATCAGAGAAAGGTTTCTTTTCCAGAATTTCTGTAATGTGATGATATACTTTCACAATAAAGGAAATTATTTTAAAGAACAAAATGATGAATGTGGTTTGGGATCAGGTTGACTGTGAGTAAGCACAAGGAGTCTGGACTTCATTCCAAGTGCAGTGCAGTGTTACTAAAGATCCTGGGCTGTGGAGGCACGTGCTGAAAATAGTATTTTATTGAGATTAGCCTGGCAGTAAAATTTTCAGCTAATGGAAACTGGAGCCAGTGGATCTGTCATAAGCGATCAATCCATGTTGCTAGTATAACATTGAGATAAGATCTTAATCTAGGTTAAGAGCAGCCGAAAGTAGGTATGAATACGTGGCTTATAAGAAAGCATCTGTTGCTAGTTCTGGGAGAGTAGTGGAATGCTTTGAACTTGTGAAAAAGGAGGAACTTGTGAAAAAGTAGGTTACATTTATGATGTTTCAAAGTGTGTTGAAGCTATTTTTAAGTGTGTGTGTGTGTGTGTGTGTGTGTATGCTTCTACCAAAAATGAATTTGAGGTTTATTTCTATATTTATGGACTCTTCAAGCCTTACATGAGTCCTCGATTATACCAATGGCTCAAGCTTGTGCGCTCAAGTCTTTTAAAACTGTGAGGATGTGCAGATTCTGCCTATGAATAGATTGGATTTGCCCTTCAGGCTTAGATGCCAATTTGTGCTTAAACCTAGCCACTTATCATGACTAAAGCATGTTAGTTACTCTGTCTGAATATTTATTTCAAAATTAATCATACAGAAATCATGCCTCAACTTAGGAATGTTAGAAAAACTGCATTAGTAGACCCAGCCCATATTCTCAATTTTGTAGAGTCTTTTAATCTTATGATACAATATAATCAAGGAAAAGTAGATAGTGATAGAGGGAAAAGAACATTACTTTTGTTGGTGGTGACAATGTTATGAATTCAAGTGTATGTTATTATTTGCCCTAATTGAAACTCAGTTTGCCTTAATTGAGACTCTTATTCCTAATAAATACAATTTAGTTATTTGTAGTATGATGTATGCATTACCCATTACC
This sequence comes from Cheracebus regulus, assembly GCA_963574635.1. Taxonomy (NCBI): domain Eukaryota; kingdom Metazoa; phylum Chordata; class Mammalia; order Primates; family Pitheciidae; genus Cheracebus; species Cheracebus regulus. The sequence continues at coordinate 30,375 of CAUYQU010021215.1, forward strand.
AGAGAACATAGACACGTTTGTTTTTAAAAGCAATAGCTTGCTTGTAATGACCCACTATCATAGCAAGGATAAATCTTTCTTGTACTTGGGTCTTCAGACCACAGTTGCATTCAAAACAACATGTAATTTAGGATTCTGAAAGAATGATTCTTTCTGGTGGTTTTAACATTAAAGAGAAAAATAAGCAGTAGAAGAAGATAGTTTGAAACTTAGGGTATGGATATTGAATTAGTTCTAATGGCCTCAACAAATACAAATAAATAGACCAATGATACTGAGACAAAATGTATGGGTATTAGGGTAGATAAAAGCAAATATACAAAAAACCTTAGTTAAAGGCAAGCTATTGATCTGGGGATTCTGAAGTGTGAGAATTTGTAAGGCAATGAACATTTGCCTTTAATTTTGATGAGATCTATATTACATGGGCTTACATGTGGAATTACAATTTGTAGGGTGACCAGCTCATCCTTGCTTACTTGGGACCTTCGTGATTTCAGCATTGAAGACCTCATATCCTGAGAAAATTGTCACTGGTAACCTTAAATCTTAGTATTATTTCTTAAATGACATAAACATGGATCTGTTTCCTCCTTCACTTCATCTTTCTCTATTTTCTTATCCTCATGGAAGTCACCTGACAATCATCATAACTATCAATCCCACTTATTTTAAATGTCTGGTGATGGTTGAAAGCCTTCCAAGGAAAAGAAACAGGAAGCATTTTTTTTTCTTGCAGACATTCACATATATATCATCTCCTGTGTTTCATGGGCCTCAGGTTGATATAAAAATTTCTTTACATTCTTCTAACCTATCGAACTAAAATTCTCATTTTATTATGTTTAATCTGATGTTTAACAGCCAACTGTATATGTAAGTTTAAGAGGTGGGGGGTGGGGAGTTTATTTGCCTAAAATTTATTTTATTTTAATTACAGCATCATTGATATAAAATTTAACATTTAAAAATCTATGTTGTTGGAAACATCTTCAGATGTGTCAGAAGCACTGAAATAGATACAAGCTAGTAGCTTGTCAGTAAAGCAAACAAAAACTGCTGGGTCAGGAACACAGCTGTTTGTAGAAGACATTAAATATTTTTTACAGTCTTTTCTATAGGCCAATATTCTTTTATGCATTGATTTATATTTTAATAATGACAGACTCCATTGGCATGAGCATTTCTTTTCCTCAGAAATTAAATAAAATCATAAGTTAGACACAGGATAAAAGGTGGAGAGAATTAGCATTTTGCAGCATTAATTAGCTTACTTGCCCTCACTTATTTCTGATCACATAGAGGATGCTTAGTGCAGCAGCAAACAGGGCTATGAGTATCCTTCAGTTGTACAATATGACATTGATGTTTGTAATGCATCTAAATTCAATAGTTTTGCCTTTATTTTAAAAGTATGATTTTAAATATCCTGGTTTTAGATCACTACAGTGACAGTGAACAAAGAAAGGGATTGGATGTAAAATATAACATTAAAAAGGACCACTGTTGAAGGAAATGCTAGAGCTGTGAAAACAGAGAATGTGTGATTATACAAGCTTTCTTCCAGTTTGATACTCTCATTCCTTCTCTTGCATTTTTCTGTTTTGCATCTTCATTATGAATTAGGGTTGCCAGGAAAAACAAAAAAGTAACCTAAGCCGGCCAGCATTTTATTTTTAAATAATTGTTTGTGTTGTTTTCCAAAGAATACAACTTCAATCTTACTCGACCAGCTCCTCTCTAGCCCTATTGCTACCTCTTGTAGCTATTGCTTTATTCAGTCCAACCTGTGCATTTTCTCCACTATCGGCTCCCGGCACTATGTTTCTCACTTTCTCTTTCCACATGGCTGCTTGGTTTGCAGAAGATGCCTTCTTACAGATGTGTTCCCTCCCCTGACAAACAATTACTCCTGTTACCCCCAGCAGGAGTCCATTAGGATATCATCACGGGTTCTGCTAAGTCATCTCACAATCACAGTTTTGTGCAATCACCTCTCATCTGAGACTCTCTAGGCATATGCCATGCAGGGAAACTAGCAGTCACAAATGGCAGCACCTCCAGGCATATTATTTGTTATTTTGGTCCAGAAGTGTAACAGATAATGGCTAATACACTAATGTCTGACAGTCTCATTGGACTCTTTGACTGACTGGCATCATTTACAGCAAACTTGTGAAAGACTGAATGGGTGATCATGTGCTAGTTGAGAGAGGAAAAAAAAAAGAGACATTTTCATATTTACATAGCAATTACGCACAACGGTCTAAAAGAGACCTGACAACAATAGTGATTTTTACAAAGTTGTTTTTGTGCAGACTTTCAACATTCTGGGCTTGGAAGAATAAATTGCAGATACTAATTATCTTCCTGGAAAATAGCCATTTGTATCTTTACTTTTTGTTTTAATCTCACACACCCAGCTTAAGTGAATCCACAGAGTGAAGACCTATCTGAAATGTACTCTTTTAAAATCAATGAAATACACATGGAATGAAACATGTATGGCTTTTTTTCTTAAGGTTTCTCTGACAGCCCTACCTATTAAATCTTCTTGTTTTATAAGTAGCATCTCACAGGAATTTCAGTAAGTCTAAGCTCAATATTTAATATATTATAAAATAAGTGAATTTTGGCATGATGCCATATTAACACTTAGATTGTTTTTTTTTTTGATTCTTGAGTCTGGTTTACTACTGCACTGGGGTGCAATGTGTGAACTAAAACAATGTACTAACAAGCTAAGACTTTCAGAGTCCCAGAAGGCAAACGAGGAAGGGGGCGCTGTTTTCCTAGTATGAAATTTCATGTTTCCCTCACTGGTGTGCACAAGTTCCTTAATTTCACTTCCTCAGAACTTCAAAATGAAATTTTATCAATTTTGATTCATTGAAGTGAAATCCAGTCAAGATTAGTGTGAACATATGAATTACATAATTTTTGGAAGAAATTTATAGTTTTTTGTCCAGGGCACATAGGTAACTGAACTAAGTACTGAACATAGTATCCCAGTTTGATATAATATGGACATTTAATAAATACTTATGTCATTGAGCTGAATTGGATCCAAGAACTCTACAGAATCTCCAATTTAATGAGCAAGTGAAAATTATTTGTAATTGGAGAACCAGAGTATTAGCCACAACAACCTCAGCCTCTCCTTAAATTGTAACCAGCCACTTGCAATTGGAAAGATGCTCCCAAAGTACTTGAATTCAATGTGTTCTCTCAAGTAGCCAGTTAAACATTTCTGTTCAATGTGGCTTGTGTTGTTCACTTGTTCAGTTAAACTAGTCATCCATGCCTTATTTTTTCTCTTCTACTGAGAAGAAAAGAAACAACAAAACTGTACACCTAGTTTTTCTCTCCACCTGCATTTTCACAAATTCTAAGTTAGGCAAAGATAATTTGGATTTTTTACTCTTTATGGCACCCCAATTCTCTACTCAACAGATTTACAAAGATAAGGAAAAACAGAGTTCCAACTGAATTGGATAAATGCTATCGGTGACATAAAAATGCAGAACTGTAGTCCTGTCTTGGTGCATCTCATTTCAACTGTCAAATGTATCCAACTTCTAAATCCAGTGACTTAGAGGAGTGAGAGAGAGAGAAAGAGAGAGAGAGAGAGAGAGAGAATGCGCATTGGTTCTTTTTATGTCCCTCAAAAGAACAAAGTCTGAAAACTCATGTGTAAAGACTGACTTTATAACATTCAAATAACTTATTGTCAATTATTTCATTCAAGACATAGGTGTAGAATTCCTACTATGTTCAAAACACTGTATTAGCTCTTACAGGTGGATACAAAACATAGGAAGATAGGTTATCTTTCTTTACAAGGCCCCTAGTATAATGAAAAAGGTAAAGTAACATAGCATACAAATAATTGCACATACCAAACAGTCTGTAAATTACTGTACAGAAATGAAAAGTAAAATGGTCCTGAGTTTGATTTCAACTCAGTTTGACCCTGATCATGCCACCTAACTTCCTCAAACCTCAATTTCCATATCTACAAAGTAGGCCTAATCATGACAACTTTCTCTTTGTAAAGATTAAGAGTGCAATGCACAAAAAGTACATAATGTGGTGTCTGGCACACAGACAAATGCTCAAAAAATAGGATTTATCAGATGGTCTTAATTTAGGATTTCCCAATAAACATGATGAGATAGGCCTTGAAATATGAGTAGAGTATCACTAGGTTTATGTAGCTAAGATGGGTAAGAGAACATTCATGTTTGAGGTTGTATGCAGAGTTATCATCATTTATCCCTAGCAGATTGTTGGCATGACCACCTATCTGGGTCACCCATCAAAAGCAAAAAGAAGACAGAGTCAAGGTAGAGAGAACTTGAGGCTAAGAGAAAGCAGAGTCAAGCCAGACTTCCCTGCTGGGTATTTGTACCACAAGACAAGGGAAAAGATTTACTCTAGATCTGAGTAATACCACTAGTGATCCAAAGAGATTCACATCAAAAGAAGTCAGAAGAGAATATGGAGGCAGAAGTCTAAAGAAGAGATCACAGGAGAACTCAGGGTTAAGCTGGGTGTTTCAAGTGTTGAATCAGAACAGGACAGGAGAAATCAGAATGGATTTGGGCTCATTCTCTCCAGTTCAATTACAAAAGTGTTTATTGAATGTCCATGTTATGCCAGAGTAGTAAACTAGGACACGGTGTTCAGTGATTAATTCAATTACTTGTGTAGTTGGACAAAAATAAATTTCCTGGGAGTTTGGAGCTGATAGGAACAAGGAAAGTCACATACCTGTTGATCTTTCTGGCCTGTGCCTTGGACAGCAGTTTTGAATATGAGGTGCTCAGAGACAAAGGAAAGACGATGTCAGCACCATAGATGCCTGGAATTCTGCAAGAGGCTAGATTTGAAATCTTCATCCTCTCCTATGCTTTGGTTTTAGGAGAAGCACAATATATTCTGCATGGTGTAGAAGTGCAGTGTATTTCACAGGTGTTATGAGGCCAACACGAAAAGGAAAGAGAAGTATATAATTGAAAACTCATGGGAAAAGTGCATACACTAGTTTGGGAGATGAGTCCACAAAGATATATAGAGATAATAATGCCAGCTGAAGAGTTACATTTAATTCAAACATTAAAAAGAAGCTCTTGGATATTATGAAGAAGTACAAGGAAATAATTAGAACCATGTTTTTTGGAAATTGGACCAGAAGGAAGAGAAACTGGAAAACTAAAGGCAAAGAAGTCAGTGAGGTAGCCACTAAAAACGAAGCATGAATCTAAGTCAGCAGAAATGGAAATGAAGAGACAGATGTGTGGAAGTAGAACAAACAGTTGTTTATAGTTTATTAGAGTGAAGAAGGAAGGAAAAGAGTCATGTTTTAAGTGATTATAGCAGTTATAAGCAAAGTCTCTGAAGTCAGATGGACTTACTTGCAATTTTTCTCTGTCTCATTGTTTTAGCATCCGTAAAATATGTGTGTTAATAGTACCTATCCAATGAGGTTGTTGAAAAGATTTACATGGGCAAATGCAAGTAAAATGTGTTGACAAAGTATGTGTTTTATAGTAAATACCAACTGACTCAGAGATATTCTGACAATTCTGGGCTTCTCTCTTTAGAAGTACAAAGAGGCATTGGTGCCATGAAGTAAGAAAAGGAGCATGGGAGGAAGTACATCTTTGGAAGTAGAGGAGAGAATGAGTTCCAGAAATCAAATTGTCCAAATTCTCTCCTTGGCCACAGCGGGTGTAGGGTAGATAACACTATCAGTTATCCAGTCAATGAGCAAAAGAGTATGGAAGAGAGCCAGATAGAATAAGATAGAACCACTTTAGGTCAAGGTGGCAGTGTTAGACTCTGAATGAAGAAAAATCACCTCACTCTCGTAAAGAATGTAGCTATAGAGATGTTTTAAGACCAAGAACAGGGAAGTGGAAGGTGTTACTTTGAATGATTGCCTTTAGAAGCATGATTGATCTGGGGCAGTGGCTGGGAACCTGAAAAGAGTGAGACATTTTGAAATAATAGCTATAGGAATTGAAATAGTCACCTAGCTATGAATAAAAGAAATGTAAAGTCACCTGCCTGTGGAATCTTTTAGCAAAATGTCTTTTCTGACTTCATTTTCCACATGGGTGATAAGTTTTAAAATTTAGATATTTTATGTCAACCATGAAACCCTGAGTTTTTCCCAGATGAATTGAGAATGATTTGAGGTTTTTGAAAAGTATGTGACGTGCACAAAAAATGGTATGTGTGTGTGTATTGTGTTGTGGGTAGTCATGTGATAGTATAAATAACATCATAATTAGAGTTGAATTAACTTAGAGCTTTTTGAATTTTCACCAGATAATGTCCAAAGGTTTCTAAAAAATTATGCTAAATAAACTATCAAACACATTATTAGTTAATTATTGGACTTTGACAATTATCTATTGATGGTGCTAACTTGAGAAAACTAGTCTCACAATAGTATTCTGATTTATCCTTGCCTTTAATGTAGGAAATAGAATAGGAAAGCAGAAAACACTCTGGCTTTCCTTATACATATTGATTAAGGCCCAAAAGGGGAAAGAAGACTCAATTCCATGTCACTGTGGTTATTCACACATAGAGTAACTGTTTGGAATTTAGCCTGATTCATATTCTAGGATGGCTTTCAACATCCTGCAGAGTCAGCACTGTTCATTTTGAGGTATTTTCCATCTACTTTACATGTTTAATTGCTCAGTGACTGGTGGGTTTGTTTCATTCACTATGAGCAGTCTTGAGGCAAAGAGGCAACCAACAGGCACCAGATTATTTTCTTCAATTTCAGCCTGTGGTGTCAGGAGAGGTCCTTGACTTGTGACTGGCATTGAGCCCAGCAACCTGCCAGATCTATTGGAGCCCTCAGTGGGTTTTGAATGGTTCATTTGAGGGAGTTGATATTATCCTACGGGAAAATTGAGTGCCAGCTGGTTATAAAAATGTTCCTCTTTGACTTTCTGTGGCATCTCCAATAAACCCATTTTATGAATGGGGAAAGGTAAGTTTATAATAAGTAACTTGGGCTCATAAAAATCCCCTAACATAATCCCTCTATTTAGCAATATATATGGGTATATTACCTAAATGCTAATGGCTAGGGGTATAAGAGCTCAGTGGACTTGTAACAATGACACAGTAGAATAATAATAGAAATAATTTCATAAATACTACCTATGTGCCTGGGTATCTACTAACTCTCATAATAATCCTTCATGTTATATACAATTATTCCCATTTTGCAGTTGAGAAAACTGAATCTCAAAGGTAAAGCCTCAATAATCACACCTCTAGTAAGTGATAAATTCAACATGCAAACCTGCTGCTATCTCATTCTAATATGTTAGTTTGCTTCTCCATAGCAAATAATGGAAAAAGATTATGTGGCTCCAGTTTTACGTACTGGAACCCATACATAGTTTATATAAAATAGTCTGTTCTTCTTCATCATGTTCAGTGTGTATCAGACCCCTTGTGAGGATGCCTGAAAGTATCAGAACTACAGTAACATAAACATGTACAAAAGCCTAACCCTTAATAGATATTTTTTCTGACCATATCATTGTGATGTTCCCAAGAGATTAGAAGCACAAGGATTTTAGTTCAAAAGAAGCTATTGTAATTTTCCACTGAGATAAAATAATTTTAAACATTTTATCTACCAAATTGCCTTTACTCAAATTCAGGAGCCATGCTCTCTGCTCTTATTGAATTCACCATGATGCCTAGCAAGTAAAAGGGTTCTTGGTAAATTTTAAGAAGATCTGGTTTCCTAACTCCACTTCTTCCCATATTCACGCTTATAGGTTATTTGCTTTAGAGTTGCCCCATATCAGGTGCTGAGGTCAATTATATTACTTTCTAGTGGATTCTGCATGGTTTAGGTTAATAATTAAATGGTTCAATAGGTAGTCAAATCTTTTTCTCTGGCTTTCTAGCTGATATCTTTCTCGGACCATGTACTTGGTTCTAGAGATAGAACTGTTATCTTGTTGATTATGTACAGACCCCTTTCTTAATTTTGACTAACCTCTCTGCCTTATTGGTCCTGTTTCTCGCTGACCAACTTGCTTCTGCCAGTTCTCCCATCTTCAATGCCAAGTCTCATCGTTGTTTCTCAGATACCTGTCATAGAGTTTTGTAACGTTAATACTCTGCCTACCTACACCCTTATACATTTCCTGTCACATACATTCCTGATTGCAAGCCCTGCCTAAAGACCTACTATTGGTTCTACATGAGCACATGTCCTACTCTGGTGGATTTTTTTTCATCTCTGAGCTTGACCTGAGACCATCTGTCCTGGACTATAATTTTGACGTACATTTTAACTAAAAGATAACCTCTTATTTTAGAAGTTTGTTTCATTATTGAATTACATTTTTCTTTGGAAGAATTGAAGGCAGCTAATTACCCATGTACTGCCAAATGGTTGGAAAAGATGTGGTTACTATTTACCTTAACTTAAAGAAAGGGAACTAGGGAAGAGATGACCATGGCTACTTAGGATCTCTCATGCATGGATATATACACAGTGAAGGTGATCAATATAAGAATTTCCATTAGTATGCTCTTAGATTACCTCTATGTGCTTACAGTAGGTTAGCCCAATAAGGTCATCAAAATTATATGAATTCAGAATAGAAGAGTATTCCCCAATAATTGATTCAATATTAATGCAGAAACACTTCAACAAATAATCATTTCTTAAGAACTTTCTGTAAAACATACACTATACTGTGTGTAGACCATGTAAAGACCTAACTGTTCATTACTGTCAAGGGACACACCAATTTGATATGGTAGTGCATGGATTGCACATAACATTCTATCTTGTATTGCCATTATAATAGACATAGTGAGGAATATAGCGAGGAACTTTCATTAATATTAGAAATATGTAACTCGGTAGACATGGTACTTTTTGAAAACTGGCCATCAAGGAAAGGATCACCTTGATTGTCACACCTAGACTTTACACCTGACATCTAGTGGCCACTATAAGAATTGCAGTGCAGGTGTTCACAATAGCAAAGACTTGGAACCAACTCAAATCCCCATCAATGACAGACTGGAAAAAGAAAATAGGGCATATATACACCATGGAATACCATGCAGCCATAAAAAAGGATGAGTTCATGTCCTTTGCAGGGACATGGATGAAACTGGAAACCATCATTCTCAGCAAACTGACACAAGAACAGAAAACCAAACCCGCATGTTCTCATGAGTGAGTGTTGAACAATCAGAACACACGAACACAGGGAGGGGAACATCACACACTGGGGCCAGAGGGTTGAGGGTTAGGGGGTGAATAGCAGGGGGTGTGGGGATTGGGGAAGGATAGCATTAGGAGAAATATCTAATGTAGATGACTGGGCGATGGATGCAGCAAACCACCACCATGGCACATGTATATCTATGTAACAAACCTGCACCATCTGCACATGTATCCCAGAACTTAAAGTATAATAAATAAATTTTAAAAAATTGCAGTTCAGGCATATACACCATGGAATACTATGCAGCCATATAAAAGGATGAGTTCATGTCCTTTGCAAAGACATGGATGAAGCTGGAAACCAGCATTCTCAGCAAACTAACACAGGAACAAAAAACACAATGTTCTCACTCATAAGTGGGAGTTGAACAACGAGAACACATGGACACAGGGAGGAGAACATCACACACTGAGGCCTGTTGGGGGTTGGGGACTAGAGGAAGGATACCATTAGACAAAATACCTAATATAGATGACAGATTGATGGGTGCAGCAAACCAACATGACACATGTATACCTATGTAACACACCTGCACATTCTGCACATGTATCCCAGAACTGAAAGTATATTAAAAAAAAAAAAAAGAATTGCAGTGCAGGGTACCAGATAACTATTGCCTGATAAAGACCACATGAAGGATCTGAGGTAGTTGAAATGAAAAATGAATTCCCACCAGCTTTCTCTCTCACAGTCCTGAATCTACAATATATATCCATCTTTCAAGTGTATCTTCAAAATATGATCCAAAATAATCACGTAATTTTAGAGATAGAGGGCCACATACCATTTTCATTTAACAATATTCTAATTATTGGGTATGAAAAAATATAAAGAAAAGCAAAATTTTAAATGTTTTGACTTTAATGAGCACTTTTTGTAGAATTAACTTATTGGAAAGAGAAATTGCCTGATGTTTACATTGACTACATTTTGTCATGTTTTCTTCTTTAAAAAAAAGGGGGGGAGGGGGCTGATAATACTAATCTCTTCACAGGCTTTACCTATGTCTTTACCTTTAAAACAGTGAAAGTAGTTATAACATAACTTTTAAGCTTTCTGGGGGAATTTAAACAGTTAATTCATGTAAATAATTTTGAACAGTGCCTGGGATATAGTAAGTCCAAATGGTATTTGCTATTATTTTTTTATTTGGGGCTTTATGATGATAATAAGCATTACATAGTTTTGAATATATGCACATTTGTGGCCTTATTATCTTGGAGAAGTATTGTTTCCTCCTCATATTAAAGTCTACCTATTTGGAGACTTCAAATATTATATGTGGTATGAAATAGTCATAGGGATTCAAAGTTAAAGGGACAGTCTCTAGTCCAGCTGTCTCCTTTACGTATAAGGAAATATTACTAGAGATGGTTACACAACTTTTCAAAGATTATGCAGATAGTTAAGAATGCACCTAGAATCTGGGTTTTTAGATCAAGTTTAATCTTGATTAAATCTTGGTTTAATCTACCAGCACCATGTGTCTCATTTTTGTCTTCAACCTATTGATGACAAATAAATTTTCACTTACAAAGAGACTGTCTATTTTCATACATGGCTATAGATTTATACTATACAATTATAATGAAAAGGTTTAATATATTTCTACATTTTGAAAAAAATATTAATATTTTTGAGGGTATTAAAAAGCAATTCTTTTCACTGTTGGAAGTAGTAATATAGGTAAACAAAAAGATTAAAACATAGCCATAATCCCATTGTTCAAATATACATACATATATACACACATACACGTAATATACACATACATATTTATTATGTCTATGTATGTCCTTCTGTGCTATTCTATAAACAAGTACATATATGTTTCAACTAAAAGTTGGATTTAAACTGTATTTTTGTAATTTATGTTGTTCATTTAGGTTATAACATATTTCTGTACTAAAATTTATGACATAATTTTTGTTGGCTGAATTTTATTTTATGCTTTTACCAAAATGGTTTAATTAATTCCACTTTGATATCATATTAATGATGAAAAAGGAAAGTTAGGCAGTTGCTTAATAGCAGGGGGTAATTGAGAGTAAGAGAAAAAATTGGTAGTGCGCTGTTTCTTCCTTCATTCTTAGGTCATTATATGCCAGTAAAGGGCATTAGATGATTAAAGGAAGACATCCCTAGATAACAGTGTATTTACTTGGGTCCTGATGGGAGAAGAAGTGGAGTGTTCAGTTGAAGAAACATCAAATAATAAACTTGGAAACACGGATTCTGTAAATGGCAGCAGGTGGAATACATTATGGAGTTCAAATGCCTGAGGATGAAACACCAAAGAGAGAGCCTTTGGTCAAAGAGAGTAAGCCTCCAAGTCTTCTAGTACATAGAGTAGACCTGTGCATCCCTGATTTTGGACATAGTTCTTAGTTTATATATGCCTTTATAAATTTAATATTGGGTTATAAATGTATGTGTTTGAAATATGCATGCATATCCTTTTCCATAATTGTTTTCTGAGACTCCAGCAAAGGGTGACTGACAGAGGCATGTATTCCCAAGTGTGGAGGGCTGGGGACAAAGCTACTAGCACATAAGCTACTCTAAATGACAGAACGTTCTGCATAGGTTGGAATTCTAATAGTAAAGAATTCACAAAATTTCCAGGCTGTAAGAGAAGAACAAATAACAATGTAAAGTTGTGTGGGAATATGAAGGAGTCAAGGCAGAGCTACATTATTTCTTGTCTTTCTTTGAACTGAATTTTTTCATTTCCATCCATCACAGTTTTATAGTTGAACAAAAACATCTGTATGAAGGATATTTGGAAGTTTCCCAACTCATACTGTGGTTTCCTTTCTTACATGGTCTTCTAGAGCTCTGTGTGACCTCTTTTGACTCCAACATCCAAAACATATATTGTATATATTTTCTTTATAAGATATGTTATCACTTAGTTGTGTACTCCTTACTTTTTTTTTTATTTGCAATACTAATAGCAAATTATTGAGAACACTAGTAATGCCCCTCGGATCCTGCTGGATGTAACCCCAGGGTCTGCCTTTGCTCTATGTATCTGTCTTGTGTACAGCCTGTCACAGTGCGAGTGAACAGGGGAAACCAAGTGCCAAAGGCCCTATTTGGGGACAGGTTCATTGTGAATGTCCTGCCAACCATGCCGGCCTTTAGGAATTAGAGCACGGGTGGACTGTCAGGTCCGCGCCTAGCATGCTGACAGGTGGAAAGCACTGGAGAAGAATTGGCAGTTTGTATCTTTCAGAAGGCAAAGGCATAAAGTGCCTTATTCTCATCCTTAGGTGGGGGCACTTTCTATTTCTAAAATACAAAGGTAGAAATAATAATAATCCTGAACAGAATACTGTAGTTTGCCCACCTCTGACATTTTTCTTTGAGTTTCAAATTCAAATTTGTCTTTTGTGATCTGAGAACAAAATTCCATAGCCATTTTATAGAAATATACAATAAATCACAGCTAGAGATTAGCTATACCAACTAATTGGTATATTTACTTTTTTGAAAAATCCCACTTGCCCTCCATCATTTTTCAGATCAGATAGAGAAAGACAAACAGCTCTTCAGAAACAGTACTATTGAAATAGTATTCACACCTTTCCACTAGATAGCTCACACACTTTAATTCCTGCTGCTAAAAAAAAAAAAAAAAAACAACCTTCATTACATTGCATGATTTATTAGCTCATGTTAGATGATGAGAAAAGCGATTTGGAAAACCTATGCATTCTGTGTAAGATCAAGCCAGCTGTTTCTGAGTAAAGACTTTTGGTCTTGCGCAAATTTTGCAAACTACTGAATTGCTAATGGGCTCCTTGTTGGATGTTCTTATACTCTTAATAGACTCTACATCACTTGTAGAAAAAAAAAGTGGTGTTCTAAAGGAAGAAAAGGTTATGTCTATTTCATTAAACAAATTAGCAGAGTAAATAATGATATTTTATTTGATGCTAACAGATTCTGCTACATTTTTATAACAATCTGTAAAGGTATTTTATAACAGTCTACTTCTAATTTTACTTTCTCTGAAACCATTTGTCAAATATATTTATCTACATGCATTCAGACCTTTTACAAATACACATCTTCTGTGATTACCTTTAAGAGCACAACCTTAATTCAGATTTTCTACACTCTGTCTGGTTTATGTGATATTAAACTCAGGTGATTTTATTTATTGAAATCAATCTGGGGAAAACCCACTGGTCTATAATTTAAGATTATCTGACTGCTCACCGGCAGACAATTAGGTAGCATAATCATTTACTGGGCCTCAATCTGCAGTTTTTTGAAATTCTTTTACATACTCTATGATAGAAGAGAGTAGAGAAATGAGAGAAAAATAGCAGCAAGTACCAGGCAACTGAGCCATTTTGCAATTCTTTAGTTACATGTATAAGTTAAAATGCCTTCAGAGAGATTGGGAGAAAGCTGACTATCAGAATCATCCAAGGTATTTCATATTTGTGTATAGACACACAGAGACACACGTGTATGCATGCACACACACACACACACATTTCTTGTAATGAACTCATCAGGGAGCTCCTCCCTAATTTAGGCTCAAGCTTGCAAAGAAGTCAATTGTTTTTTTCTTTTTCCTGACATTATTACATCAAAACAGTATCCAGGCATTAGACAGTATTTATTAGCTTGTAAGGCCAGAGATAATGATCCCATTCAATCAGAACACATGAATAATTCAATAGTCTCAACTTCACATAATTTCTGGCTCTACTTTTAAAACCAGAAAAAGAACCATTTGTATCATTTATTTATTTTTGGATACAATCGGTAAAAGATAAAGGAGGATTCATTTTGTGTATGTGTGTGTGTGTGTGTGTGTGTGTGTGTGTGTGTGTATGTTTCCAAGAAAGAGAGCCTCTTGGCCATTTCATTTCAAATTGGTCAAAGACAGTGCCAAAAGAAAATGTACATGTATGTACATGTGAAAAAGTATGATTTTACAAGGGGCACATACAGTAATTACCTCTATGAATTATTTCTACATAAATTTGTTGAGGGTATTTTAATCACTGTAAATGGTTTCATATTATTTTACACACTACTGCTAGGAAACAATTATAGTTTCTGCAAGACCATTGAAGCTATAATTTCAGGGGTCATTTCTGCAATGTGCAATTTGAAAGAGGATGAACTGTTTTAAACACCAAGGAGAAGTTGAAATAATCTTTTGACAGAAAATGTTACTCTTTCTCATTTTCTAACATGAGCAATGAGAAACAATGGACAAGAGCACCAGTTTTCCCTCTAAAGCAGCTCTGGACTGTAGAACTTTCTGCAATGTATAATAATATCAAGACAGTCCAGTATGGAAGTCATTATCCACATGTGGCTATTGAACACTTGAAATGTGGCTACTGCAACTGAGGAACTGAATTTTAATTCTTATTTATTTTTGATTAATTTAAATTTAAACAGCCACATGTGAATAGTGGCTCCCTGTCGGAAATCACAGCCCTTAAGTCCTCAAGGAGAATGGCTATTACATTTTAAATACTGACAGGTAGATATTTATTATTAAGATATTTTAATCCTTCTTTTAAGTTTACAATTTCAAAATTCTCACTTTCTTATTACAGACTATCCAGATATTGTGATTAACCCATCTTGTACTTTATTTTGAGAGTTAATTTCACATTTTGTGAAGCACTGTTTCAATTGCTGCTTTTACTAAGGTATACTGTATAATGATATACTATAATAAATGATATATAATATAGCCATGAGAATGTATAAAAGGAAGAAATAGATAAATTGGATGAGAGAACACTTTTATTTACATCTCAATGGCTTAACAATGTGATTGTATTAATAATTTAAAAGACTTTGGGAAGAAACTTTCTTTGGGAAATATTTTCTAAAACAATACCCAGTTTTCAATAAGGTAATTAGCTTTTCTAAAAATATAAAATAGTTATAGGAATTGTAAGAGTGTTGATTGACATTATTTTCTTTTTCGTGCTCTTGCAGTAGGTCTTTCCTCTCCTATATCCTGAGTATTATAAAGAAGAAGAGTAATCTGTAAAATTAAAAGTTAAAGGGCAAGATTAAGTGAAGTTAATCGATATACCCCTCAGGTTTATTTAAAATTTGCAAATAGCTGCCATATGCCTTGTTGCAATCAGTTGTCCCATAGAAGGAAGGTCATTATCAAATTCCAAGATACAGATGCTTTGTTAACTTCCGAATACAGTCCAAGTGTGTGCTTACGCATTCATTCTGGCCATTAATTAAGGGCCACTTGGAGAGACTTTAAGCTCTTAAACTGGATTAGTGAAAGTGATCAAAAGGACTAATTGAGTTTTGTAAATTTAGTTTTACATTATAGGGGGTGGACTTTGAAAAGAACGTCCTAAATCAGACATTATTGATTTCCTCAACAAGCCTTAAAATGAAGGTTATCATTAAGAGGATTGGAGAAGAATCATAGATGGAATGTTGATACTATCTGCACAGTAGATGAAATGTGATGTTAACAACAATCAGTGGCAAAACACCAAAAGCAAAATCCAGTAATACTTCATGATCTGGAAGTTCAGTTTCACACTGAAAGTTGCTTTCCCTCTAATAGTGACTGATTTAGAACAAATTATCATAGCTATTCTCAAGAGACACTAAAAATATTTTTATAGGCCAGAAATTGATGGATTTCTGAGTTAAATAATTGGAACATTGTTAGACACAAGCATGATGCTTATATAGGTTTTCTACTATTATTGTTGTATTTCGTTAAGAAGCCACTTTTTGGTTTTCAATTTTGTATATGTTACTTCAAATCCTCACAAAACCATGCAGACTGTATATTCCTATTTTATGGTGACTCACGCCTGTAATGCCAGCACTTTGGGAGGCCAAGGCAGGTGGATCACATAAATCAGGAGTTTGAGACCAGTCTGACCAACATGGTGAAACCCTGTCTCCATTAAAAATACAAAAATTAGCATGGCCTGCTGGTATGTGCCTGTAATCCCAGCTACTCAGGAAGTTGAAGCAGGAGAATCGCTTGAACCCCAGAGGCAGAGGTTGTGGTGAGCTGAGATCACGCTATTGCACTCTACCTGGATGACAAAGTGAGATTCTGTCTCAAAAAAAAAAAAAGAAAGAAAAAGAAAAAAAAAGTGAGCAAAAAGGGTTTAAAGGTGATAAATTTCTTTATGGTTTCATGGGTAGTGGGTACTCAAACTAAAAGTATATCTTCAACCATCCAGATTAAAAGCCCTTGTTTGTCTTCAACACCATGTTATTTTTCTAATCTTCAATATAAGCACACAATATTTAAATCTGTCTACAAAACATTAATTTACAAAAATAAATACATATGATATAGGTCATTTTTCTGAGGAGAAATGTTGTTTAAACTTAGGATTCAGTGTTATCTGTGGAATCAAGCAATTGACTATTACTGTTCATTTCCAAGAAGCATAGAGTTCTCCAAGATTAGGCTCAAAAAAGTCTTTTTTTTTTTTGTCAGCACTTGTCTTCTGGCCATTCTATGTTCATTTTTGGATTCAATCGCAATGGTTCTGATTTAGCTTTAGCTCAGAGCCCCAAGAATTGAGTGTGTATGGATTCCTTTCATGGGAGAAAAGATAAATATAAATATATATTTATACATATATGTAAGTAAAAATATATTTTTATATACAAAATAATACATATAAAATATAGATAATTTTAATTTACATATGTATACATATATAAATATATATATACATATAAATATATATGTGTATATATACAATTTTCCAGCATTCAATGACCACTTATGTACAGGTTTATCTAAAGTATGCTAAGGAAGATAATACTATATATGAGTTCTTTATGAGAAGCAAGAGTAGTCAGTGTATCAGCATCATAGGGTTGCTGTAATAAATGGTAAAAAATTTGGTGACTTAAAAAAACAGAAGTTAATTCTTATTCTGTCACTGTTCTGGAGGCCAGAAGTCTGAAATTATAGTGTCAGCATGGTTGTACTCCCTCCAAAGGCTCTGAGGAAGAATCTTTCCTGGCTCCTCAGATTCTGGTGGCTCCAGGCATTCCTTATATCTGTATCATTCCAATCTCTGCCTCTGCCTTCACGTGGCTCATTTCAAGATTCTTAATTCAGTTACATCTATAAAGACCTTTTCCAAATAAGGTCACATTAACAGTTTCCAGGGGTTAACAACATGAATATATTTTTCAGAGGTCATCATTCAACCCACTACAGTCAGTAAGGACTATTTTCTTTTTAATCTCATTGTCCCATGTAAGTGGTCCAGTACTGAAAATATTCCTCATTAAAAATGTAATTAACTCAAGGGCAGTGGGTAGTTAAAAAATGTAATTAACTCATAATAATTTACAAAAATGAAAAACAGAGAGGCAAACTGTAGATCTAGGTAGGAGATAGTATGTTTAGTGGTAAATGATGCAGATCTGAATGTTGGACTGACTGCCTGGGTTACAACCCCACTCACAGGATCTATATCTGAGGACAATTCCTGAAAGTCTGTCTTCACTTTTCTCAGGTACATAACAAAATGAGTATCCTCCTCATAAGGTTGTTGTAAAGATTAAATGAAAAAAACCCAGGTCAAGAATTTAGCATAGTGCTGACCATGAAATAAGTGCTAAGTAATGCTAAACATCAGTATATGCTTCCTGAAGCATTCCTTGAAGTTTCTTAGGCATAGTGTATCTATCCATCCATCCGTCCGTCCGTCCGTCCATCCATCCATCCATCCATCCATTTTTCATTGACCTATGTATTTGCTTGTTTTATTAAAAATTATTATAAATAAAAACAAACCACAGTCCCAGAAATAAAAAGGCTTTCTTTCTCAGAAATCATCTTCATGGACATTAACAAGTAAAATGATCATTTTTTTTTTACCTATAGATATTCTAAATATCCATTCATCCACTCACTATTTATTAAGCACTATTATTTCTGGTCAAAATCGAAACAAAATAGCAAAAGATGATTTGGAAAATTTCAGCTGTCAAATAATTTACACTCTATTCAGTGAGAGAAATGAGTTATATGATACTGAGAGCATAATTGGTGATTTTAAAATGTAATATAAGACAGCGATGGAAACAGAATGAAATGCAGAGAACATGCAGTTTAGGAGCATGAGAGTAAATAAAGATCAGAAGACCTTTTCTCAAATGACAGCATATTATAGAGGAAAGGTCATAGATAGAGAAGTCTGGGAAAAGTCAGGAATGAATCTCATCATTGTCACTAATGAATGATTTTCTTTTTCTTAAACTCTGAGCATCCTCATCTATAAAATTATATAATATCTAGATCACTGAATCATTTGGATTACTGAAATAATGCATATAAAATAATGTCTGGTACCCAGCCCAAGATAAACAAACATTAGCTATTTAGTTGTTGTAATAATCACTATTAGTCAATTTCCTGGTACACGGCAGAAGTTTAGTTTTCTTCCTTTTCCTGGATGGCAATTTCCGTTTCAGAACCATTTCACCAAGGAAGCCCTTTGTACCTGCACCGCTTCATTCTGCCTCATTTTTCTATAGTCTATGATAGTAACATATATCTGTTGAAATAATGTCTTCTTCTCTATGCTATAATAATCTCCCTGAAAACTGGAAAGATACCCTATTCATATGTGTTGTCCTAGCATACAATAAAATGTTCAGCGGTTAGTTAGTAAATATTTCTTGAACTAATATGATGTCAGGCACACCTTCCTCTCCTCCACCCCCCAAAATCAGATAGCTGTATTAATGCCTTCTAAGATAGAGAAAAATTCCGTTTAGATAGCTTTAGATCAGAGCTTAATACAATTCCCCTTTTGTGTAACTGTATTCGTTTTCTATTGCTATATACTAAATTATCATAAACTGGTGGATTTGAAACAACACATGTTTCTTAACTGATATTTGGGGTATGGCTTAGCTAGGTTCTTTCCTTGTCCTGATATATCTATTAGTTGATCTATTATAGTAGAGCCATCATTAGAAAAATAATTCATCATGCTAGAAGAGTTATATTGTGTGCTATAAATTACTATAATGATACACTGCACCTGATAGTTATTAATTTAGTGCCATCTGATTTACCATAATATTTAACCATTCAGTATTTGAAGAGAGACAAATAGAAGTTCATTTTCTTGGTTTCTGAGAAATGGCAAACAAAATATGCTCAAAAATAATAATGAGAAATTAGAAGTTACTGCATTTTCTGTATCAGAGTCTGTGATTACCTAGATATAGTAGTTAAATTTCTTAACTTCATTTTTATTAAAGTCAGGTGATGTTTTATTACATCATGATGGTTATAAAGCTAATCTGGGTTGTGATATCTGCCTGTGTTATCACATAGACTGTCTGCTTGATTTGGCCAATCTGGCTCCCTGAGTAAGTGGCCTGTTCCCTCATCACTTTCCCTTGCAGGCCTCTTTAAAGCCTGCAGTCTAATGAAAAAATAAACCTTCTCAGCTTGGAGAGAACTTTGCTAGTTGTTGGACTTTCTTTATGGAACCTCTAAATCAGGGCTCCATTCAAATGACTTCAGGAGCCAGAATGAGGGAGTTACAGAGTAAAAATTTATCATGTCTGACAGTTGAGCTAAACACACACATCAGCCACAAGGAAAAAATATTATTCATGCTCAGTGAATTATTCCTACTCAGGAATATGGGCCTAATGGTGTCCATAAACTATGACTTGGGAAGTGTCTATGACTTTTGAAGTTTAATTACCCATAAAGAGATTAATTTTTTAAATGCTTAAGTTCCATTGGCCAGGCATGGTAGCTCATGCCTGTAATTCCAGAACTTTGGGAGGTAGGTGGATTACCTGAGGTCGGGAGTTTGAGACCAGCTTGACCAACATGATGAAACACTGTCTCTACTAAAAATACAAAAATTAAGCAGCGATGGTGACCCATACCTGTAATCCCAGCTACTCCAGAAGCTGAGGCAAGAGAATCTCTCTAACTCAGGAGGTGGAGGTTGCAGGGAGTCAAGATCCTGTCACTGCACTCCAGCCTGGGGACAGAGCAAGACTCCATCTCAAAAATAAATAAATAAATAAAAATGCTTAAATTCCATTATTTTTCTTACACATTTTATATTTCATTTAGCAAATAAAATTTTTTATCTCTGTATGCTAAGTTCATCAATCATTCAATAATTATTTCCAAATAAATATTTTTAAATGTACAAGTAATTATATATAATTATATATAATATATTGCATATAAATACTTGAAAAAGGATTCCTGTAGTGAACTATTATCCCCTTCTGGAAATTTGAGCTTTCATTAGAGGAAAGTTTTAAGTGGAAAGAATTTTGGAAGCTGCTGTGTCATTTTGACTATTTGGAGTGGTGAAAAAAATGTCTGGGGTATCCTCTATTGTTCACTCAGTCACCACAGAGCACCTATTGTGTATATAGCAGTGTTCTAGACATTGGAGATACCAAAAAGTCCCTGACTTCATCAAGTCCATTAGTGGAATGGGGAATGATGGGCAGACAATAAACAATGTCAGATAATGACAAGTGCTATGGTAAAAAAAAAAAAAAAAAAAAAAAAGACAAAATATGAGGTTAAGAGGGTGATAATGGAGTAAGTGTAGGATTACAGCAGTGGTTCCCAACTGGAGTGATTTTACCCTCCAGTTGATATTTGACAATGTCTGCAGACATTTTTGGTTGTCACAACTGGACAGGTACTAATAATATCTAGTGGGTAGAGACCAAGAGTGCTGCCAAAGATTCTACAATGCACAGCATAGCCCTGCCCCCCATAACAAAGAATTATTTGAGCCAAAATGTACAAAAGCTGAGAAATATTGATTTAGAAGTAGAGAGAGTGTGCAACAGACAAAATCTCCAAAAACATGAAGGAGTGGGACATTCACTAGGGGACAGCAAGAATGAAAGCTCCAAGCCAGGGTGTGACTGACATGATTAAAGAAAAGATTATCTTTTTAAAATATTTTAAATGACATCTTTTCAGTCCCTCCTAATACTTGCAAGCCTAAGGCAAAAAAGGTAAGTAAAAACTTACTACCATACATTGTAAAGCATAAAACTTATATATTAAGCTAACAAATTGTTAAATAAATATGTTCTGCTCCTCTGCCTTAAAATTCACAATGATAAAATTAAAAATATATAAAGCTGTGGTTTTCATAGGATAGAAATTTAGCAAAATACTGAATTATATCATTACCATGCATATTGAGATGGCCTATTGAGGAGATTGAAACGAAGTGATTCGTAAAGGGTTACATATTTTTAAATAATACTGTTTCTTTGACCGTTGGTTCAGCAAAGTAATTAATCATCTTATGATAATTTTTTTTGCATAATTTGCATTCTATGGACATCACTGCTTATTACAAAATCCTTCTTGAAAGAATGTAGATTTTAAATAGTCTTCAATACAGGAAAATTTCATTCTGCCAAAGAAACAAACTGAAATAGTCAATAATATTATTATTAAAGCCACATTTGTATTTGAAAATAAATGTTGACATTTACATGTCATATTCAATATTGTAATTAAGTTACCTATGATAAATTATCATTGTCAAAGAAATATTTCAAAAGAGTTTTGCTATGGTCTGAATGTTTATGTTCCTCCAAAATTCACATATTGAAATCCAACTCCCAAGGTGATAAATACTATTAAGAGATAGGGCCTTTGGGAAGTCATTAAGTCATAAAGATAGAACCTTGAATAATGTGATTAGTGTACTTTTAAAAGAGACCCCAGAGAACTTGTTTACTCTTTTACCATGGGAAGATACTGCAAGAAAGTGGCATTTATGAACCAGAAAGTGGGCCCTAGACACCACATCTGTTGATGCCTTAATCTTATACATCTCAGCCTTGATAATGGAGAGAAATAAATTTCTGTTATTTATATGCTACCCAGATTATGATATTTTGTTATGGTAGCCCAAATGGACTAAGACAAGTTTCATTTTACCATATGATACTGCTGTTTATATCATGATTTCCAAACATCTGTTAAAGCAATATCTAGATCTCCTCAGTTAAGTTCGTCTTATTTTATTGTTGAAATACAATAAAGAAAACTGAAAACAGCAATATGTTGCTCAATTTGTTCAATTTATTTTCAACTGAGATATTTCTTGATCTAAAATGATTTCTACAGAAATTAATTTTGATATTATTTCACAAGAATCTCCTTATAGTGATATAAAGTTTTTAACTAATTTCCTTGCATTGGAATGTCACTTTTGTTGCATATTTTACAAGTAGATTTTCTGTTTGTTTTAAAGAAACTAAAGTTAAGAAATATGCTCTGTGTGGGCTTTTTTTTTTGTAAGATTTTGCTAACATTGCTAAGTTCAAGTAAAATCTTATACTAAATAATCATAAATAAACTTAATTCAAAATTAATTTTATTGTTTTCCAAAGACAAAAAGTCCTTTCTTGTTTAAAGATACTTATGTTTACTTATCTCATGTATCACATGCTTGTCTATTTTAAAATTTTTTCCTTTAATATCAGTTAGGTGACATTCCCAAATTGTGTCCAAATGGTTGGAAGATCAAATTTGATGTGTGTTTCACCAAGATGTTCTCTTGGACAGTTCTAGAAATTATTCAGTATAATCTTTGAATTGTTCCAAAGAATGCCTTTGCTATTTTGATAAGTTTGTCTCTTATTATCTCTTGTTGACAAGTTCAAATTATGTTTTGTAGATAGCACAAAGAATACTTATGGCTTTTCCCCAAAATTTAGCTGGTATACCTTTACTTTAAAATAATACTGAGGCATTAGCCTCAGTATTATAGACTCGTCCCCAACTATCATTAAATCAATGCCTAAGTTTTAAAAGTGTTTTTCCAGTGCTTCACATCACCTTGTTTTAAAAAGTTGTAAAACAGATGAAATAATCTGAAATTTTCTATTTCTGGTAGTTGAAATATATGC
This sequence comes from Cheracebus regulus, assembly GCA_963574635.1. Classification (NCBI taxonomy): domain Eukaryota; kingdom Metazoa; phylum Chordata; class Mammalia; order Primates; family Pitheciidae; genus Cheracebus; species Cheracebus regulus. The sequence continues at coordinate 53,624 of CAUYQU010021215.1, forward strand.
ACATATACTGTCTTAGAAAAGAACATCATAGGGAAATGAGTCTATGGAGAAATGGTTAGAGAGATGGAACATTGCTGACTTTGAAGGTTGTGGGCCATAAGCCCAAGAATGTGGGTGTTAAGAGTTGGAAAGTTTAAAAAAAAAAAAAAGAATTCTCCCCTAGAACCTCCAGAAAGGAATAAGATTTGTTGATATTATGATTTTAGTCCTGTGTCAGACTTCAAACCCATGTAACTAAAGCAACATTGGAAAATCTCAGAAATATTAGGCTGAACAAGAGAAGCAATGCACAAAACATTTGTATTATTCCACTGTATTGCTGTATCACCAGTAACACACTTTATATAAAATAATACAGTGGAATAATATGAGTATTATTATTTTGTGCTTTATATATCAGCAAATACAGCTGAATAGTATTTCATTGCATGAACATACCACAGTTTCTCCTTTAGATGGAAATGTGGACTGATTTCAGTTTTTAGTTAGTATTCATAAACCATGCTCTTAAACATATTTTTTTCTGTGTGTGTGTGTGTGTGTGTGTGTGTGTGTGTGTGTGTGTGTGTGTGTGTGTGTGTGTGTGTGTTTGATACTCAGGACTCCCTCTCATGAAGCCTGGGGCTGTGATCACTCTAAACTAGAATTTTTCCTAATTGAGTACCACCTCTCTAAAAATACCTTTATTTTTTAACATTGTGATACTAAATTCAAACTTTTCTTTATTACAGCAACTTAGAACACTGCTATTAAGACTATTGCTATTAATAATAATGATAGCAGCAGTAAATCACCATTATAAAGTTACGTATAATCTCTTTTGATTCTTGTAAAAATACTCTGAAGAAGTCCAGAGATATGAAATGTCTTTCCTAAGTTATTATTGCAAATGTAACTAGTACCTGAATCCAAGTAAGACTTTTGACTCAAATCCCACACCCTTTTCATTGCATTCATTTGCCTCATACATTCATTAATCTCTTCTTTCATTTATTCATCTACTTACTGAATGCTTATGACATGCTAGGTGCTGTGCTACTGCCTCTTATAATAACATATTGTATATTTATGTTATCATGTAATTTAGATTGATGACCTATAACCTAGAATGGTAATGTCATATGGCATATTCTGTTTTTCTATTTGCTGACTATAATAGAGAAAGATCAACATTTTGTGAAGTTCCTAATGGGAACCCACTCAATTTTCAGAAATATGCCTACTTTAAACAGTAAAAATACAGAATAGAAATTCATCATATCCTTGCACATGTACAGAGAGTTAAATAGCTCTTTAACTTTTATCACGACTTACTTGTGTTGTTTCACATACAACATAAGAGAAATGTATGCTTTCACTTCTAATAGAAATAGCAACATTTGATTAGCTTATTTGACATGATGTAAATAATGGAACTCCTGATGCCTAGTCTAAATTTGATTCATTATAATTACCTACCAGTAAATTATTATTATTCAGGTTATTCAGAACAGTATTTCCTAAACTTATTTGATGATTAAACTTAAAATAATTGTGTTTCCCAAAAAGTACAGACTCATTAACTCTAAAGCCTGCTTGCGTAAAGGAACAAGCAAAAAGGTGTTTCACACACACACACAAAAACAAAAAATAAAAACAGCTTCATATATTGACACTATCTTTAATTTAAATGTTAAATATGCAGTAAGCACCAGGTATATCACAAATACCCAATATGGATCAACAGTCATTTAATAGATGACATAAGATGAGATGGTTATTAGACTATACTGCCTATGTGTAACTGGGCAGTTTGAATGCCATGCTTCATATATTGCTCATGCAGTTTTCTAGATTTCTCTATGGTGGCACATCTCAGGCAATTTTTGCATTAAAAACTATCTAAATATATGTAATTTTTTGAGCCCATCTATTTAACACTTTTTTTTTTTAAGAAAAATAATGTTACTTGTTACTAGCATCAGGTTCCCTTGCCATTTTGTTGGTTTGTTCTTCCAGAACACATATTGATCCCGTAGAAAGCTGTTTGGGAGAAGCTAGTCTTGCTTTTGTTACTTCTAGCCACAACACTGAGGCAGCAAGGTTTTGTCAATGTAGAGTTTCTGTGTGACTGTGTTTATCTCTGGCTGCATTCCAAAAGGAAATGTAAATAATGTCTGCATAATCACTTCCTTTGTTCCTTTTCACTATATCATTAACAGTATTCTGTGGAAGGAGTTACAAATGACAGTATCGTAACATCATGCCAACTTTTAAGCAGTCATACACCAGATTTCTTCTTTTTTTTTGAATGTGTCACAGTTGGGCACACAAATACAAAGACTGGATTCCCACATACAAAGTGAATAGAAGAAATTCCTTGATAATGCAGAGACTTTAAACAGAAAAGGAGAAAATGTGTACTTGGATAATAGACCTCATCTTTATCAGTAAAATTTTGCCTCAACACTTAATTTCCCTCTACCATCTTAACATCTGCTTCTCTTATTAGATTTCCTTTTGTGATGCCCAGGATCAGATTATCTATGTCCCCACTGTACTCCCTAATACAGCCCAAGTTTCAAATCACGACACTTTCTCCTACTGTAATATGATTTTGTGTTTATTTTTCTGTATTTCCTTGCAGACTGTAAAATCTTTGAACAGAGACTGTTTCTCTGGTTCATTGTTGTATCATCAGTGCCTAGCATGGTATTTTGTATGAGAAACTACATAGAGGGACACAGACCGAGTATTAACAATAATAAGGACATAATAGTGTTATTTGAATTCTGGTGTTAATTGTATTGAGGAACACAATGCAAATGATATTCTGATTCCTTACCATATACATTGGATTGACCCTTGTGAATATCAGATTGGCTGAATATTTCAGCAATCAATTTTTCTAAAATGAGTATTGAAAAATATTGGCTCAGTTAGATCTTAACTGTTTAGTTGCTTTGTTGAAGTATTCTTTTTTTTTCTTTTCTTCATTCCTTCCTTCATTTCTTTTTGTGGCTGAATTCCTGTTTAGGAAATCATTTTGGCTATCACACAGTTAAATTCTGGAAAGTACTGATAAGTTTGAATTCTATGTAGTGGTTCTTATTGTTGACTTTAAATAGGCCTGTGTCTTGTGGCTGCTATTATGAAATACAATTGTAATTTTCTTTTTAAGTTTTTTTAGGTAAACTTTTGAGTATCTTAGACACTTCTCTGAGTAGAATTCACAATTTTATATTGTAAGTGATGGGTCCCTGAAGTGAGTGTAGAATGAAGTAGTCTACCAGGGGAAAAGTGAAAAAGACTTGATAACCCATGGTTCAAGACTCTTCAGGGTCCTCTAGAGAAAAGAACCAATACAATAGATACAAAAATAGAGCAAGAGTGAGACACGTGCAGACACACACACGAACACACGCGCGCGCAAATAGAGAGAGAGAAAGAGAGAGAGAGAGAGAGAGATTTTAAGGAATTGGCTTCCCTAATTGTGAAGGCTGGTAAGTCCCAAATTTGCAGGGTAGGCTGGCAGTCTGGAGAGCCAGGAAAGAATTGATTCTGCAGTTTGAGTCTGAAGGCAGTCAGCTGGTAGAATTCCTTTTTCTTTGTGAGAGGTCTGTCTTTATTAAGACTTTCCATTGATTGAATAAGGCCCAACCACATTATAGAGGATAATTTGCTTTACTTAAACTCTACTGATTTAAATATTAAACTAATCTAAAATGTACCTTCATGGAAATACCTAGAATAATGTTTAATCAAACATCTGGATACTATGGCCTAGCCAAGCTGATTGACACATAAAATTAACCATCACAGCCCATATAATACATCTTTTATTTTCCCTATGTCTAACATACATCAACTGTTTAGAAGAGAAAAGCTGTTGTGAGAATTCTCATTGGGAGCTCTTCTACCAGAGCAAGGAGTATTTAGTAATCAAAAGTCAGCAAACAGTGTCAATCATTTTTGCCATTAAATTTAGAATAGGCTATGCCATCAACTTGTGTGGCTTTAGATATTCATTTAAACAGTTCTAAAACAGTATGCATCAGTTTCCTCATTGTCAAGAATAACTATACAATCACGCAAATGTGGAATGTAGCATACACGTTGCAGAATACAGTCATTTCGATTGCCTTGTTATTTCTGTGGTAAATGCAGAGAATCTGATATTGAATATTGGAAATGGAACCCCAGAGGCCAGAAGCTGGCTCTAAATTTAGAGTATAAGATCTAATTGGGTTCTAAATTTGACAAAATGATTGTTCCTAGTTCCCAGTCAATGATGAGTGCTAGAGGAGCCATAAACTACATACGTACCACATTTTCTTTTACACTTGCAAGTACGCCAATTGCTTTTTATCCATGTTTGAATTTTTCCACAAAGCACAATCAAGAATGCTTGTAAAAACATTTGTCTACATGGGAAAGGGAAACTCCGTATTTTGGCCATGTGCAAAGACAGGTAGCCATCTGGAAGGGGTCTGTTTCTGTGTGTCCAAGATGTGACTGGCCTTCCCTGATAATAAATAAAGTGACCAAAGAACTTGTCAAGGGGTTTGTCATAAGGTAGACCAAGTGCTCACAATCCCACACAAGAAAGACACTATGCAGTGGGGTCTGTTCTCTACTTCATGTGTGCAAGTTCCATTATAGCTAATGGAAATTACATGTGCATTTTCAGGAAGCACTATGCTGTGTAAACTGCAGAGGAAGAGAAAACATAGGCATGAGATTTTAAAAGAAAGAAGGAAAAATAACAGAAAACAAAAGAAACCAAAATCATTTTTCTCCTGTGCTCCTGTACTGATAAAACCTGTGGAGGCTGAAAATGAAAGTGTGCACTTTTTTATTTTTTTGAAAGTGTGCACTTTTAAAGAAACTATAGTTATGTGCCCTCCCAACTATGGGGAGCCCAGATTCACAAGAGCATATTTGGCAACCTGTACTTTAGCTATTCATTTGGTTCCATAAAACAGTAGGTATATTGCATGGGGGTGTTGACTTTATTTTTCTCTTTTTAGTTCTTTAAGTGATTTAAAAATATTATAATTATAAATTCTGGAATTAATGTAACTGTATAAACTTCCTTTTACATAGACCAGAAAATACAGGTTGTGGAAAGCATTTATATGTCAAAATACACTTCAAATAGTAACAGTTGTGTAGATAGTATTGGAATATATTTAAAATTGCATTTTTAGGCAATAGTTGATATAAATATAAATTATTTTTTGTTAAAACAGGTAATATCAAAAACACAAATAAGGATGGTTATTCTTTGAAGTACATAAAATGTTTGAAATGCATAAATATTTTGAATTCTTGCCACATAACTAAGTATGAATTCCTAGCATGGATTAAAATCTTGCAAAGAAATCTTGGCAGAAAAACACAAACCACACACCACAGAAAATATTGAGTCAGTCCCATGAAAGGAAATAAACAGACTACAAATAGACATTGCTTTATTTCCAAGTCAATTCATTTTGGCAAACTGCATGGTAATATAATGTCTTTTCTATGGTGATGAAAGAATAGTTTTAAGTGTAAGTCATGAATAGACCTTTACTAATGATTAACATTTACCACATGATAGTTAATATTCATAATAGAGATAGATACAGTTTTATGCAACATAATTTAATCAAATGCCAGAAGAATTTTCTAGCTTTTTTTTTTTAACTGACCAACATCCAATTATCCCTGTGTGTGATTTCTGTGCACAAAGAAGACAGTTTCTCTTTTATATTCTGCCATGACCCCTGGGGCTGTAAGAGTTATTAAGATCACAGCCACTACTTAGATTTGCATGAGCAATTAAAAATTCTGGAACTTATCTAGTCCCACTGGATGGATTTTCTAACATTTTAATAATAAAGTTGATAAAGATAATTATGATGATGGCATTTATTAAGGGTCTACTCTATGTTCTACATAGATCACTGTTCCTTCACACAATAATCATGATATATACTTACTGCAAAATGCCTACTACAGATGAGGAAACGGCTCAGAAAAGCTAACTAACTTTTCCAAGATTTCACAGCTGACAAGTGTCTGAATGACTAAGATCAAATGTCTATGACCTAAAGCTTGTGTTTTTCTCCATTTACTATGCTGTCTATCTTTATGTGGCTAAATGTTTATCTTATACTTAAGAATTAACTGACTATATATATTAGAGGTGATCAAACAAAAATTTAATATGCCATAAGAAATAATTTTTATATAAAAAAGAAAAAAGATATTTCTTTATAACTTAGTTCACAACATAACTTTTTAATTTTAATATAGTCTAAATAAAGTAAAGCCACTATTACATTTTTGTTATATTTTAAAATGTAATATAATGACCACAATTTTGATGCAGGTAAAATACACACTGTATCAAATATATATGTGTTATGCAAATGTGTTCTGATAAAAAATGCTTCAGCATATTTATTTAAATTCTGAAATTGGAGGATGTCTGTTAAATTAGGCCATTAAAGGGCATCAAAGTACTAAGTTATTTTTGCTTATCTTAGCTATTGTCTAAATCTTTTAGAAATGAGCAATGTGGCAGTCTGAAGGTTTTGAGAGATCTGTTTCCTAACCAAACATTCCATAGAGTTCCAACCAAGTACATAAATATTGGCAGCTTTTGCTAGCAGAATAGATGCTAGATGCTTAAAGCTTTTTATTCCAACCCCCCCACCATGAAGTTTTTGAAACAGAAAAGAAAACTTCCTTCTGTTTGACTCAAATTGGGTTTCCAGATGTCCAGGGTCAAAGGTTGGAAATAAAAGTTTTGAGTTTTAGCCTACTCTAACCAGAGAGCATGCCCGAATGTGCGAGAGCTTCCCCAGAGGGTGTCCTTTTGTGGTTTTTATGTTTTTTCTGTTCTCTCCTGCTAAGAAGTCCATACACCTCTGCTAACTTATGCCATTCTGATTCCCCTTTGTAAGTGGTCTAAGCCTCTTGGATTTACCCTTTAGCAATTGACTATTTTGGACCCTTAAAGTTATAAATGCATAAATTTGGAAAGCTGATAATTCTCTTCTTCCTGAGTTAGATGTGTCAGGTTCTATTTGGTAACATTTGATCTTCTCTCTTTTTGTCAACTACCAGTATGAGATGAGACATAGGGGGTAAATTAATAAAATATAGATACCTCAATAATTTGATTTTATTTTGTTCTGCTGAAGGGTTGATCTTTAACAATTGCTTTATACTTTAAAAATATTTTTGTAGGCCATATTTATTCAGAGAATATTCTGGAAATTGACAATTTTACTAGAAAATATTTAAAATGGTTCATCTTAAAGGCATGAATTATGATGTCAACTTGAAATACCATGTTATCAAAAATAAACCAGAGCAACATCTCAAACTTTTGTTTTCCTTAATTATGAAATTAATGAAATATGATAGTTTATTATATTATAGGAAGTAAGAACAAATACACTGTGAGCACCTCTTAAGGCAGTACTTACCACAGAGCAGTAAGAACAGTAACAGAAATGGTCTCTTCTGTTCTATTATGATTAAGTTGAATTATAACACATGCTCTCCTTTTTCCATAGCTTATTTTAAACTCTGAGCCTTTTATGTGAATTTTGAAACAACAGGAATCTCATGAAACAGTCTGTAAAGCTGTCTGTCTAACTAATACCTCAGAGCCCTTTAGTGAGGAGGCCACAAAGGAGAGTGAAAGAAGACAAGAAAGACAGGATATGAGGAAGCAGGAATAACAGTCATAAAATATTAGTGTATATATCCAAAATAACCTATTGTCTGTAATCAGTGTGGGAGAATATAATATAGGAAATAATGCAATGCAAGTGTAAGCACAACTATGAACTTGGGTTCTGTTGTCAAAGTCTCAGACATTCCATTCCCACTAATATAAATACATCCATATTCATTAAATATGTCAAAATTCAAAAATACGTCATATTCAAAAGGAGAATTTTCTGTAAGTTTCCTTTTCAATGACCATCAGGAAGTTACAGGACAAACTTCTAACATGATCTGCTCATATATTTCAAAATCTGTATTTAACCAAGGGCTCCTTGCTCTAAGAGTTTGTTGTACCCATTAAGTATTGTATTTGAGAAACATGAGATTATTAAATTGGATTTCCCAAATCCAGTGAATAAATAATAAAGTGTGCTAATATTTTATTAACAACTATTAAGTTCTTTACATAACCTTAATATAGAATTCTATTTTTAAAAAAGTTATGACCTGCACTTGATTGTTTTGAATAATGTATCAAACCAATTACTTAAAAAGAAATATACTGGTTGTAAACTGTTCAACTTTAAGTCGTATTCAATTTGGTGATTGAGGGGTAAATCTTAGAAGTCAGACTGCATGGCCATTTAAATCCTGGCTGTCTCCACTTGGCCAGATACTTTATTCATCTGTTTTATTGTTGCTTTATCTGTAACTATCTCATAGGTTTATTGTGAGGAATAAAAGATGTGGTATGTATAAAGCCCTTAGAATAGAATATAAACATATAGCTATAAGTATTAATCAGAACGAGAGCTCCATGAGAACAGGAATTTTTTGTCTTATTTGTTCACTGATGTATTTCAAATATACAAGAAAGTGATTTCCAAATAAATAAATAAATCTACCATTTTAAAGAATAATTTTTAATTATACTCTGATAATAAAATATGACAATTTATATCAATTAACATCAGTAGAGAGAGAAGAAATAAAATTCTATTCAAAAGCAAAGAAAATATGCAGAGAAAATTGGAATTGGATCCATTTATTAAAAACTTCTAATTTTTAAATTTTATGTCATTGTAGCCAATTAATGTAGCTTATAGAATAGTTATTATTGAGGATTTTCTGAGATTTCTATGTAATCTAAAAGATGTTCCATTTTTTTGTAATATTCAATGTTGACTGACAAGACTACATTTTCTATTTGCAGGATAGAATATTCTAAGTTATATATTATATCAAGCTAACTTAAATGTTGTTAAACTCTTCTCATTTTTGTCTGCCTGATTTAACATGTTTTCAAAAGATACAGCTGCGGAAAAACAAACACATAGTAATACAAGAAAAAATGGTGAGAGAAAATGTATACAAGCAACTCTAATTAAAATAAAAATTATATAGCAACATTATTTATTAGACAAAACAGAATACAATGGGAAGATCATTGGTAGGGACAAATGGTATCTCAATATTGTATTGTATACCAATACAAAATTGGTATCTCGTATTGATAAAGGAAGCAATTTGTAAGATATTATAATAATTATAAACTTCTATGTACTTAATCCTTTAGGCTTAAATTTATAAAGTAAAATATAACTAATTTAAAATGAGATTTTATCCATCCAACATCAGTAGTGTATTTTAACATACTCCTTCCAGAAATTGACAAAATCAAGTAGACACAATCAGAAAAGTTTAACATGGGTGAGTTTTATATAATACATATCTTACAGTTTTCCATCCCGCAAATTGAAAATGTGTAACATTTCACTATGGAACACTACAAAAACTGAACCCCTTTTAGACCACGTAGAAATCTCAGAAAAGTTCCAAAAATAACTACACTGTAAGCTACATTAATGGACTACAGTGACAAGAAATCAGAAGTGAAGCCACAGAAAGCCTTCCTTTCCCTTAATCTTGGAAACATGAGACTCTCCTAAACTACTTGAAAATAAATGTATTTACATATAAAAGACAGAAGAAAAAGACAAAGAAATAACCCTAGAGAACTCCAAAGTAAATAAAAGAGGGAAAGAAAAAGAAAAACAACAGAAATTAGTAACAGGCACAACGATAAGAAATGCTATAAAACAAAAGTAGATTCCTTGAAAAGAATAAAACAATATTAAAATTCAGTCAAGATCACTCAAGAGAATAAAAACAAATGCACATTTAAATAATATTAGGAATAAAAATGAGAGTATAATTGCAAATGTAATCTAGATTTTTAAAAGCTATAAAATTATCAATAATGACTGTAAATTGGAAACTTAGATGCAATGGATTATTTTATAGATAATCATAAATTTCTAAAATTGAATCAAGAAGAAATAGAAAAACCAGGCTATATTAATAACCAAAAATAATTAAATTAATAATTATAATCTTGTCCCATGATCAGATACGTTTTATGGACAAGTTATGGAATGTATCTGAAGAAAAGAGATCACCTCTCCCCAATCAAATTCTAAAGAAAGTGTAAATGAAGGTGAACAGAACACAGGAAGATCACTTGATCAATGCCCTATCATTTCCTTCTTTTTCTTTTTAAAATTCAGTGTGGTAAAATTTTAGGGGAAATAATATGAGACCTACAATGTGCCAATAAAGTGACTCCCCATTTCCACCATGGATTCTTAAAGTAAGTCACAAGCATGAATGTAGCATGCAGTCTAGATTGAATAATCCAATTCTTCAGTTCTTCACCCTCTTTTGGAAATATTCATTCTGAAAGAATGGTGAGACCTGGCTTTTCCACAAGATTTCCTCTAAAAAAGAAGATACCCTACTCTATAGACCAAAAGTCATGTCTATGTCTCTGCCACAAATTCCTAATCTTAATCGTATATCCTTCCCTCGTACTTGATAGAGAAAATAGATCCGCCAGTATTATCTATGACTGCCCACCCTTCAATATCCAATAGTGCACATGAATATATATATATGTGTGTGTGTGTATATATATGTGTGTGTGTATATATATATATATAGAGAGAGAGAGAGAGAGAGAAGAGAGGAGAGAGAGAAAGAGAATTACACATATGATTATACATATTCTCATCCCTTGTTTCCTCAAAGAATGACCCAAGTCCAGGTTCATTGCATTATGTGCCCATTATGGTTTTTCAAGATCTTTAATGTCTTTCTTTTATTCTGAGCCTTTTCCTCGCCCTCCACCATAGAGTAAAAATAAAACAGACATAAAACACCTTTATTAGCTTTATATTGCCACATAACAATTACAACAAACTCAGCAGTTTAAACCAAACGCAGATTCGTATTTTGCTATTGATGTGGATCCAGAGTCTCATGTGGCATCTGCAGTCACTGTGGTTCTCTGCTCTGGGTCTCTCATGACTGAAATGAAGTTGTCAGCCAAGGTTACCATCTCATGTGAGCCTCAGAATTCTCTTCCAACCTTATTCAGGTTGTTGAGACGTTTAGTTCTTTGAGGTTGTAGTATTGAGGTCCCTACTTCCTTATTGGCAGATGACTAGAGGCCGTTCCCAGAGGCTGCCTGCAGGTCCTTGCCATGTGTCCTCTCCACAGGTTATTCATAGCATGGATGCTTGTTTGTTTGTTTGTTTTCTTGGCGATTTGTAAGTCACCTCTCTGATGACTTTGGAGGCCAGCTGCAGAAGCTGAGCTTCCAAAAGTCTTACCTTATTAGGTCAGACTCACCCAAGATAATCTTGTTACCATATAAAGTACCATGTATCATAATCGTGAGAGCACCATATCATTGTATTGACTGGGTCTATTCACACTTGACTAGTAGGGGATTATGCAAGTGTGAGGCTCATTGGGGATCATCTTAGAATTCTGCCTTCCACAGCACCCAAATCAAACAGAAACAAAACAAGGAAAACAAAACAAAACAGCCTTTCCTTGCAACCCCCTTTCTTATTTCTCTTCGCTGCTACACTTGAGATAACACTATATTTGCTGATTTCTATACTTTCTCCACTCTTATTACAAAACACACTTTCCTTTAAAACTATTCTATGCTTATCCAATTTCTCATTAGCCATCTCCATTCAGAACATCTTTAAAAACATTATGTCCACATAGAAATTTATTTTTCTTCCTTTCATTTCTTTTATTTTTCAATATAATAGCCCAATCAAGTATCTTTTCTTTCAAAATAAAAATCCTAAAATTATACTTGATTCTGTCTACTCCCTTATTTCCCACAGAAGGTAGTAATTAAGTCTTGTAAATCTTACTTAGAAATGTGAATGCTGGTCCATTTCCAAGAGGTTCAGCCATTATTTTCACTCAGTTTCTCTTTAGCATATGGGCAGCCTCCTCCCTGCTTATCCTGCCATCTGCAGTCACTATCTCTGTTTCTCAACAACACTGTTTCTCCCCACTGTTTCCTTAGAGATAGAAATGTCCAACAAATGAATTGAAGCACCTTTCAAAATTCTAGCACAGCGTTTTTCAAGATTTAGTACTCAGTAACTTTGGGACTTTTGGAGATGATCATTGGTACTTTAAAATCACAAACTGGTTAGAGTTTGGGAATTTTTAAGTTATTAAAAAGTAAATCCAACCTTGTTTGTGAACAGTTACAGTTTTGTCTTGGATATGTCATTTACACTGCAGAAATATTTTCTAAATAAGGAAACTCTGCCACGATGAGGTACTAAACATAACTGAATAATGTTCTAAAAACCTTCAGGCCATCTGTAGGCTTAAAATGGGTTTGTGTTTCATATATTTGCTTTCAAAGTCCTCCAGTGACTTTACATATATTTTTCGGGTAACTTGGATATCATTGAACTGGAGATTCCATAGTGAAAACCTTTAATACTCTTGAAGAAAAATAAAAAAAATAACAGTTTGATACACTAGAAAAGTCTTTTTTCTCTTGCTTTTCCTACACACTAAATCTGAAAATTTAATCTTTGCTAAAAGGGTTGAGATTTGTGCCTGTTATGGTTTTTCAAGATCTAAATAAAAGTTTTTGTGTTTGCTTCTGGAATAAAAATGCAAAATGACTCAAAATACTTTTAAAATATTCAAATTTTCCAACTGTGCCTAACATGACACATTTTAATCTTCAAAGAAATAGTGATTTATCCCATAAAACAAGTTGTATATTTTTGAGCAAAGGCTCAAAGTTCCTTTTGCCCGTCTGTGCTTCCCATGCCTGTCCGTGTTTTAAGTCACTGAGTGTCTTATCTCCATTTGGAGGCTTGAATATATATTTTTTTCCAATTTGTAGTCCTAATTCACTTCAAATTTTGTGGTTTTGTTTTGTTTTTTAGAGACAGGATCTCTTTCTTGGCCACACTGGGGTGCAGTGGCATGTTCATGGCTCATGTAACTTCAAACTCCTGGGTTCAAGTGATCCTTACTCCTGAGTAGCTGGGACTACCGCATCTGGCTAAGTTTTCTTATTTTTTGTAGAGACAGGGTCTCACTGTGTTGTCCAGGCTGCTCTCAAACTGCTGGCCTAAAGCAATCCTCCTGCCTTGGCCTCCCAAAGTACTGGCATTACAGGCATGATCCTCTGTGCCTGGCCAGTCACTCAGTTTTAATATCATTTTTCTATTTTTATTTTATTTTTTTGAGGAGATATATGTGTGTGTGTGTGTGTGTGTGTGTATTTATGGGGTACATGAGATGTTTTGATACAGGCATGCAATGTGAAATAAGTGCATCATGGAGAATGGGGTATGCATCCCCTCAAGCACTTATCCTATGAGTTACAAACAATCCAATTATACTCTTTAAGTTACTTTATAATGTACAATTAAGTTATTATTGACTATAGTCACCCTATTTTGCCACCAAGGAGGTCTTATTCATTCTTTCTAATTATTTCTTTTTGTACCCATTAACCATCCCCACTTCCCCCCTAGATCCCCAATGCCCTTCTCTGTCAACTCTGCTTCTACTCTCTATGTCCGTGAATCCAATTGTTTTAATTTTAGATCCCACAGATAAGTGAGAACATGTGATGTTTGTCTTTCTGTGCCTGGCTTATTTCACTTAACATAATGATCTTCAGTGCCATTCATGTTGTTGCAAATGATTGGATTTCTTTCTTTTTTATGGCTGTATCGTATTCCATTGTGAATATGTACCACATTTTCTATATCCATTCGTCTGTTAATATTGTTTTTCTAAAGAGGTAGCTAAAAATTTTTATTTAAAAGTCATCAACATATAGACTATGATAATGTGATATGTGAAAAAAATTGCCTGTTGAAGTGGAGGTCATAGCCAGTTTTAACGAAAATCAGCATGAGCTTGAAAGAAACATCTGAAAAAGTTCTAAATAAAATTCTTAATAGGAAAGAAAAAATAATCTGTGAAAACACATAACTTTTTCAAATATTAGAAAATATTGCTGAGATATGTTCCTGAGCTTGCTCCTTTCTGCCTGTGGATGCCCCTGAGGAAGCATCGTTAAAGTCCTTTTTTCACCCTGCCATCATGTCTAAGTCAGAGTCTTCTAAAGAGCCTGAACAGCTGAGGAAGCTCTTCATTGGAGGGTTGAGCTTTGAAACAACTGATGAGAACCTGAGGAGCCATTTTGAGCAAGGGGGAGCGCTCACAGACTGCGTGGTAATGAGAGATCCAAACACCAAGCCCTCCGGGGGCTTTGGGTTTGTCACATATGCCACTGTGGAGGAGGTAGATGCAGCCATGAACATAAGGCCACACGAGGTGGATGGAAGAGTTGTGGAAC